>CANXYC010192135.1:0-25473 GCA_948193065.1 Aleurites moluccanus
CTAACTTGTTACATTATTGATTATGGATATATTTATGATATTTCCACAACCATATGAGATATAATTATGCTATATTCATTACTATATGAGACATATGCATATAATATGGTATAACAGGACTACTTCGATGGTGTAGTAGATGATCCATCGGCAGTGTACACACACACACACACACACACACACACACACACACACACACACATATATATATATATATATATATATATATATATATATATATATGTATAAACCATTGCTAGAGAGGGTGAAATTCTCTATGCATAACAGGTTGGTGGTTGGAAATGGGTGATTGGAGGGATATGTGATGGAAGAGAAATAATAGCTTAGTTATATGATATGATATTATATGCTATCCTGTTATATTATATGCATTATGGTTCATGATATGTATTTTATCTTGCTATCACCAGTATTCATATTTTAATATCATTAATGGATAGATGCGACTGTTCATGAATAATATTGCATACTCATAAATATATTGATTCACTGAGTATAATCTTATACTCACCCCCTCAGTGGTTATATGCTTTCAGGACCTCGGTGAGGCAGTCATCCATTGGCTACATTACCTTCAGCTTTGGATCACAGATGTATCTATTGAGATCACTTCTGTGTATAGAAGTTCCTTGGTGTATAATGTATAGACGGCTTGGATTGGCTAAAAGTATAATGTTAAATATGATCAAATGATAATCAGATATGATATGAATATGTTAATGATGTACATATATGATATGAGAAATTTATATGATGTATATATGAAATGAAACATGACTGTAAATTATGAAGTGTATATTGAGTTGTGATTGATCAATGGAGGTTAAAAGGGGATGTATGTTTTATTGGAAGTGTTAGTCTTTATTCTTATGGATAGCTAAGTCAGAGTTATAAGGGAAACTCTGTCAGTTTTTCTATAAGAATGTTATGATGTTTTAAAAAAAAAATTATCTCCTAAAATGTATCATAGGTTAAGTAATGATTGTAAAAGTAAAGTTAAAGTAAAAGCATAGGTTTTTCGAGGTACTGGTCGCCTAGGCATTACTCGTACCCTAGAACCATCATGGTCTAAAATTGGGCCATGACATCTTCATTTAACGGGTGGTCCTCAAACTTGCTTTAAGAGATTCACTGGTTATATAGTTAATGGTTATCATTTTCATACACTAGATAGGCAAAAATATAGAAAAAGTCAAAATTCTAGTGTTTTATCTAGAGGTGATGGTAATTCTCCAGATAAAGAGTATTATAGTACTCTAGATGAGGTATGGGAATTACAATATGTAGGAAGAAGTCAAGTTTTTTTGGTTCAAATTTAATTGGTTCATTGTTCAACATAAAGGCGTTGGTTATAAAGAAGATAGCTACTCGATCACAAGGGTGAGAGCTAATCATCGTCTTAACACGAAAAAGCCATTTATATTAGCTTGTCAAGCTGAACAAGTCTTTTATGTAAAGGATGCAAAGGATCCAAATTCGCTCATTGTGATGAAAGCTCATCCACGAAATCTATATAATATGCCCATTTCGGAGGAAGACGATAATAACCAATTGAATGAAGCCAATATTGATGAGGTGTTTCAAGAAGAAGATAGTGATACACATGGTCATGCTATAAGGCCCTTGGATAATGATGATGCAGTTGACTTGAATATATTTGATGCAGATGTAGAAGAAGTGACAATTGAAATTGCACGACAAATTGAAGAACAAATTAAGCATAACACATTCTTAAATCAAGAGATCAATGATGAGGAAGAAAAATTTAATGAATTAATCAACAATGATGTTGACAATGAAAACGAGAAAGAGGATAACGATGAGTATAAATTTTAGTTTTTCTCTCTATTATTTATTTTAAAACTGCCTAAGGTTTATACATATAATTTTATTCATCATATCCTTCAAAGTTTTATATAATATAAGACTAAATTTAAGATTACTTGTAAATAAATATTATTTTTCTTATTAATTGAAATTTTTTTAATGTAAATTATATTAAATATGAATCATAATATTGTTGCTTCATTTTTTTTTTTTTAAATATAGGATATGGCAGGTAAAAGTAATAAAAGAAGTATTTATAGGAAGTTTCCATCGATGTTGAAGAATCAAGGAGATATTGCAGACAATTCACATGTGCAAAATGAGCAATCTCAATAAGTAGTTGCACCTTCACAAAATTGTTAGTTTGAACCATATAAGAAAAGAAGTGCTAAAGTTTCTCCAGTTTTGTAGGGCATTAAAAAAACGTTTCCTAAATTATTTTTCATAATAAATATATTAAATATGAATATTATAAATCTAATTATTATTCACCATATCTAGACTAATAATTGGGAATAATATATTATAGGTGGAAGACAATTGCCAATGATTTTCATGCAAAAAGAATTTTTTTTGGCTCTACAAGAAGTGTTCCTTAATAAATAAAAAAACTATCATCTCTTTCTAATTTAAATCATGGAGATATGGAAAGATATGGTGAAAGTTTAACAAATTTACAAGGTATTTTACAATATAACAAGATAGATTATTATAATTTGGTTGGTTTATTATTTTTATAATTTATTTATTATTTATTAAATTGATTTTTTTATAAAGAACATGTTGATGAAACAGTAGCCCATGAAAAATTTCAGCGTCAAAGACAAATCTCCTCCACCTATTTTTGGTATACAACCAAGTCATTTATTTTGAAAAAAAAAATCATATCTTTGTCATTTATATAAGCATATAATTTTGAGCATAATTTTTTTGAAAATTCATCAATGCATCATGGCAATGTCAATGAGACATCCAACTTCAAGGCATTATGGAGAGAAATGCTGGAAGACTACCAAACTTACATGGTATATTTTTATTTTATGTTTATAATTATTATACATATGAAAATAATTATTATTGTCAAGATATAGTTCTAATTCATTTGCTATTAAATTAATTTTTTTATGAAGAACATGGTGGTGAAACGGGAGCTCATAAAAAATTTCAGCCTCAAAGACGATCGTACCATTCACCTATTTCTGGTATATTTCTCAAGATCATATATTATTTTTTAATTTTAGTGTTAATATGTACAATATGTAATGCTAGGCTTATTATTTATTTGCTTGTTTCATTTTTGAGCTTATACCACTACTGCTAAAGAAAGAGGAACCTTGTTTCCACTTGAAGCAGAAGTTGCAAGAAATTATGCATGAAACAAAGACACTTCATAATATTTAAGTAATAATTTTAGTAATTCTAATCTGTAGTTTTATCTTTATGTTTAATAATGAAGTATTCGCCTTTGCTAATGACTTTCAATATCCACTCCTATGCCCATTTGTTGAAATTCAATTAATCACTCCTGAAATAAACTTTAGACATAAATATTATTACAAATTTGAAAGCAGAATCATAATAAATAACCTTGGATTAAAATCTTGTAATTGAACCCATTACATGAAAGTTGAAACAAACACGTAATGTACAGAATTAGCTATAAATCAGCAAGTGTCTATGTGAAGAATTTTTTTAATAGATAATCCCAAATTTCAACACTGTTATACATATTATAAATAACATCCACCAAATAATGAAATTCGATGATGAGTTGTCAAGCTTAGCTGCTAGGACTGTATGAAAAAATATTTAACCCTGTCAAACACATCAATTCATCCACACTAAATTAAAAAATATGGTTTATTAATTTGTAATTATTGGATTTTTTAGGAGACCACCTAGTTTTATTTACTGAATAAATATATATTTTACTCCTACGAAAGTAATTTGCTACTGTATATAATTAAGTTGGACAAAACTTTTTTAATATGAGATTTTTTTTAGACAATAAGAATTTTATTTTTAACAATTACAAATAATCTAATAATATGAATTGAATTGGTTGCCTACCAAACTTAATTAATTATTTAATTTAAATTTGATTTTAATGTGTCACATCGCACTATAAGGGCATAACGGTTTTAGAGCACGGATAAATTTAAAATCACTAAACACACATTGAACCCATAGACATGTCAATTATCAGCTATTCATATTTAAACCAATTCAGTAATACTCAAACTTTATTTAACAATTATTAGTCTTACAAAAATTTTGACAGAACTTCCTTTATATTTTTAATCTAACTCTCAACATGAATAGTACTAAATTCACATTTCAATAATTTTTTAAAATTCTCAACCTGTATAGAAAATTCATCCCAATATGCACCACCCTTATATCCTCAACTCCACAATTCAGATAGGCATATATATGTAATAACCCGAAATGCGATGTATGTGCGATTGTTAGATCGAGCTTCGAAGCTCCAATCGGGAAGGATTTTTTTAAAAAAATTTTAAGGCAAGCATGTGTTAAATGCAATTAGAAAAAACTCAAATAGAACTCTATGGCAACCTAAAGAATTTTATTAGACAATGAAAAGGGAAGAAATGGAATAAGAATAATTAAAAGAAATTAAAGATGGCATTTTCTGAATTTTAACCCGGTTAACTAGAGATAAAAACTGTGAAATTGTATTAACACTAAAATGAGTATAATATTAATTTAAATAATGGGAATTAAAATAAATTAGAGGCTAGATTAATTATTTGAGGTAAAATTCAAATGTAAAAGAATAGTTCAAAAGGTATAATGAATTAATTTGTGCTAGATTTTTTTTTTTTTTTTTTTTTGTAGGACCCTAATTTGACTTTGTAATACAAGATAAAATATAAAAAAAAATAAATAAAATGGAGCATGATTAGGCCAGCCATTTGGAAGTAGAATGGCCAAGTATATTGAGCAAAATTTGATACTTATCATCTTCAAAATTATTGCTCCAAGCGGAGTATTTTCTAGCCAAGTAAAAAAAAAAATATGTATATAGAAAATAATATACTTATTACATCACTAAAATAATATGAAAAAAGAGAAATGGATTTAATTAATTATAAAATATTTATCTAATTAGTGATTGGATGCAAATTAATTGACTTAGTTTATAAATTGGAAAGAAAATGAATTTTCTATCTTCATTTTTTAGCATGGCCCATAGCCTTCTTCCTCCCATACTTTTCCATCTTTTCTTCAATTAACTACTTGATTCCTATGAATTAAACCACAATTAAGATACCAAATTAAAGCTCCATCTCTCTAGTTTTTCATATGATAGTTGGAGTGAATTTAGAAAGCTTGGTTTGAGAGGACTAATTCCATTTATTCAAAGTGTTCATTAAGGTAAAAATCTAACTTTATATTTATAATTCATTTAATTAATTCTAATGTTAGATTAGGTAATCTATTAGGCTAACTAAGTGTTAATATTGATTATTGGTGAGTTTTAAATTATGAATTATGATATAGAAATTCTAAAATTTGTGGGATTGCAGAGAAATGTTTAGTAAGCTAAATTGAGTTAGGAAATCAGAAGTTTATAACACAAATTCTGAAAACTTAGAGAAATATTTTGAAAAAACTTAAAATATAAAAGTTGTAACTTTATATCTTAACTATGTGTCTCTAAAAAATCTCTGCAAAATATTAAGTAACTTAAGAGATATGTGGTCTTGAGTGTTGCTGGCTCAGAACCAAATTCAGAACCAGACTCAGAATTATGCAACCCTGAATCCTCTAAATTTGAAACCCTTACTCTCTTAATTAGAACAAACTCAAAAAATTAAAGTTGTTACTTTATATCTTTCTAAAATCTTGTAAAAACAAAATAGGATTTGGATATGTATAGAATGAGTTTCAATGGAAACAGTAGAGCCTGTCGGATTGATTTTTCAGGGTAATTGTCAGAATTGAGGGGTGAGGTTTGAAAATTCACTATAAATTCTATAATACTTAGAATGACCTAATTTTTGGATATGTTATATTTATATATGTCTAGTTTCATCAGGAAAAAGAATCATAATAATTGAATTATTAAAACTCAAAATATGTCCAAAATAGGCAGAGCTGCCAGAAACTAAAACCTAAAGAAAACATAAATGAATAAGTGAATTTTAAGGAAGTTCATTTGCCAAGTTTATTTCATGCAAGTTAAGTGTAAATGGAACTCTAAATTAAACCTTTATGTGTTATAGCTTCCAAGAGGAAAGGAAAAGACAAAGATGGGGAGAGCCATGTGATCACCCCTATTGTTTATGTTGAGTAGAGAAGGGAGTCTCTTTTGGTTCTTTTTGTTTCCAAGGTGAGTAACATATAAATACTTTTCTTTAATAGAACCTACATTGTTCATTCATGTTTCAAGTTCATTGATTATGACATGATCCTACCTTATAAGTTTCATATACATTGTTATTGCTATTTATTATTTTATAATTAATCCATTGAACCTTATTAAGCCATTATCTTGGTATATGTGAAATATAACTTTCTTGATTATATTTTTGAATATTGACCAACTATTGTTATATGATAAATGACCTTTATCACAATATGATTATAAATGACCTTTATCACATTGTGACCATATTAGCCATTGGAATCAACTAAACCTATTGAATTGAATATGAAACTTGCTATACTTATTTCTCTATTATTATTTCTTGGAAAGTTTATTATGAAACCAAACCTTAATATTTGATTCTCCAATGCCATGTTCATTGCCTATGATCTTCATTAATGAGAAACTATTATTGATTATTGATATTGACATTGATATTGATGCACCCTACATGTGATCAATGACAGACTACTCTTCCGATGGAGTAGTAAATCTTAGATCTGGCATTGTGCACAATGTTTCATGTGATTCTCAGCTGGTGAGGGATGGTCCCAGCCATGCGGTCTGATCAATCGTATAACTTTCATGATACATGCTATTAGGATATATAGCCTCTGTCTACTTATATGAATTTTGTTATCTGTCATTTCTATATGAGCATTTGGTTCAACATATAGATATATGAGCTATTGGCTCATTATGATATTATTAGAGCATTTGGCTCACTATAATGTTATTGTAGCATTTGGCTCACTATGATATTATTGGAGCATTTGACTCACTATGATGTTATTGGAGCATTTGGCTCAACTTGCATGATTGATACAAGTTCTATATGATTAATTTTCTTTATGCTCTATTGTTTCATTGAGTACTCTTTTTAATTACATGTTACCCTTACTGAATTCCAATGGCTATATCCTTATTTAGTTATTTGTTTATGAGACATATTCATTTCTATTCATTTTATTCACGTATTGATGACTATTTGTTCTTTCTAATTTTTTTTTTAACCTCACCAGGGAGGTGTCTATATATTATTCACTGAGTATAATCTTACATTTTAGTGGTTTATAATTTTTTTCAGGTTTCAGTAGATCGTTGTGATTCCAACCACATTCTTCTCCAGTGCTGGGAACCCCTATAGTTTATGTATATTCCTTTATATGGTTTATGTTTAATTAGTGCTCCATGGTTAAAAATATTAGTATCGGTAATATGTTATATGTAAATTATAAATAGTTCTAATTCAGTGTAAAATACATTATGATATACTTAGTGGATATGATATATGATTATGATTTGAAAAGTAGTGAAGTGTTATGAATGTTATTTGAATTGTGGTGGATTCGGGGAATAAGAATGGACGAATAAAAATATCATCTCTTCTACAAGTTGTGTAATTGATATAATAAAAGAGTGGGATATAAGTCTCGGATTTAAGTTTAAATATTCGGGGAAGTTATGGTGAAATTTTTGTAGAAATCTATGCTTTGGGTTTTATAGGTTTAGGGGGCCTTATGCTTACCTATACCCTAGGACCGTCGCATTCCCTGAAGAGGGGGTTGTGATAATATACCATTTCTATATCTTTCTTTCACATCATATCTTAATAGCTTACTCACATTTACATTTTCATTACTATTACCATTTTCCTTATCATTATCGTTATCGTTATCATTATCATTATCCTTTATCACTCTTTACTCATTATCATTTAATTATCTATTAAATTCTAGTAACAGGTCATACCACATTTTCATATCATTCACACGTAAACATATAAAGTCAACTAGAACTATTTATACCCTGGATTATACCCCACGGAGCTCTAGAGTATAAACTTACTGACTCCATAAAAATAAAATATACATTGGAGTCTTCAGTTGTCCCAAGTACGGAGGAAGGAAAATGACTTGGGAACAGTTTCTACCACCTTATTTCTATAAAATGATAAGGAATCACGAGGTGAGTATAACACTCGGTGAGTTAAATATACATCATTAAACATGTAAATTAGGTAGGTAACAATAACTGAAAGAAAGAAGAAAAAGGTTATCAATGTTGCATATCAAAGGTTAACAATTTGCATACTAAATGCTATGGGTGAAAGGAATGGATATCAATAATAGATAACATTGGGTAACTATTTTATAGATATCATACTCATATATAGAAATGATAGATATTGGGCCTTGAATACGTATCACATTTAACTTTAGCATTCACATGTAAAATTACGTAAGGCAGGCCAAACCTCACGGCTAGGACAAGTTCTTTCATAGCTAGGGTAAATACTGTAAAAGAGTCATTGTGCACAATACTGACGGTACTTATCTATTACCCTGTCAGTAAGGTAGCTTTGTCAATTCCACATATAAAAAGGCCAATGGAAATCAGTAATAATATCAAGTAATCATTGGAAACATTAAGGTACTATGATGGTTAACATTCAGAGTCAATACTTTTCAGTAACATGTGATCGGTTTCATTTTATGTACAAAGGTAGCTAATCAATAATAATTAATATGGCATCTGGTTGAACATTTGGTATGCATAACATTTAGGGAATCATAGTGCTAAAACAATCAAACTCAATGTCACAATTCAGGTTCTCAATGTGAGCAATGCAATAAGCATTTCAATCTCAATAGCAATTCTATAGCAATAATTCAATTTAGGCTTAGTTATTCAATGGCTATAATAAGGAACCATTCATTCATCAAGGAATAAAATTCATTTAAGCTCAATAAATCATATTATGACAAGGAACAAGCACAATGATGTATAGTTTACTCACCTTAGCCTTTAACATTTACATTTCTCATTTCCTTTTTTCCTTTATACAATGCCTTAGCACTCATGATTCCCATCGTATCTTTTATTCATTTTTTATGCTATATGTCTAATTAATTTCAATTTAGATATCAATTAATATGAAATTATATTAATTATACTTATATTTAAGAAATTCCTAAAATTCCCAATTTCTAGGGTTTACCTATATGAAAACCCTTACTGACAGCCTGTATTCAGTTTTCCATATCTCTCTCTACTTAAAATAGATATATGAGACTACTATCTATTCAAATTTCAGGTTAATCTAATTACTACGTCATTCTTAATAATTTGTCAAAATTATACCTACTATCCTGCAGTTCATATCTGGGCAGACTATATTTTCATGCCTATAACACAATCCATGTTCATCCAAATGAAAAACCACATTACAAAAACTTATATAATATATAAAGGAATATTTTTTATGTTTAAAACTTTTCCTAATTCATACTCTAACATCCTCATATCAATAGAACACAATACCCATTTCCTGTTTGTCTGTCAATCTGGACAGGTAATGCTTATAACTTAATATCTCTTAAGCTATATATCCAATGGTGAAACCTTTTTACAGACCTCTATTAAGATATAAATAAACAGTTTTCATGTTGAACACTTTACCTAATTCAGTCTCAAACTTTCTCCAAAATAAAAATACAGTAGCATTGTTCAAAAATCCTACATCCAAGCATGTCACAATCTTTACTTATTATCTCCTTATTCACTTCGAATTTCAGAAATTCTTTTTACATGAATATACATAATACATATACCTACAACTTTTATGTTTTGTACTTCCCAAAATTCATTCATTAAGTCTAAGAAATCTGAACTATAACTTTCTAACCTAAACTGTTTCCATAATTTTTTAAAACTCTAATTGATCCTTTAACTTCTTTCATATTCCTTTGATTACATAATTCAATTAAATCAATTTATTAACTATTCTAGCTATAAAACTTATATAATAAATTAAAGAACCAAGTTAAGAACCTTACCTTAGATGAAACCTCTCTTCCTTACTCTTCCAAGCATAGCAATTCCATAAATTTTTCCTTAATCATTTTTCTTATCTAAACTTTCCTTGCTCAAACATTTGGTTTCTATGAAAGGAAATTTGGGAAAATATTTTTGGAGACTTTTCCATGGATTATTTAGCCACTAGATGTTCAATTGGTTATCCATCTCCTTCTTATTTATACTAAGCTAATGGAAATATTGAAAAATGGATAAAATTCTAGAATTTGGGATTTGTCAAATTTTCATAAATTGGTAGAAAAAATCTTCAATAAAAATCCTACTTTCCTTATCCCTTTGGCCAACCACTCTATAGATTTTTTTTTTCCTGGAGAATTCTGGATTTTATGAATTAAAATGACATTTGTCTTGGTGGGTCCCACAACTTTAGGTAATTATATTTTTGCCTATAATTTTTCATATTTATAATTGCTACCACAATTATTTTTAATTCTTTTCAATTGAATCCTTAAATTCTTCCCATTAAAATCCTATGGAACCTTACATTACCTTTGTTACCTCAATTCAACTTAATAACTTAACCTCTATAGTTAAAGAATTTTTATACCGAACTTGTTTTGATAAAATTCCAAAATTGTAAATTTACATCTTATTGATTTCACTTCTCTTTCATATCCATTTCCATCACCTTTAATATCATATTTATTTCAATTTATTTTTAATTAACCCATAATTCATCTAATTTAAGTCATGTGAAAAAGAATTAGTCAAAAAAGTTGTCGAAAATTAATTAAAAATAAAAAAAAAATCGATAAATTCTCCAATACAATATTTCCTCATCACTTCCTTTTTTTTTCACTATTCATTTGCCTATTTGACTTTATATTGATTCTCAATTTGTTTTTTCTTGATAAAAGCCAACTTAGAATATTCTCAATCAATGTTGGTAAATAACTTCTTAAAAATATTATAAAAATAAATTATCTATAATGCTGCTTATTAACATTCTTATAGTTCTTTGAGTGAAATTTTCCTTGAATAATCTTTTTATACTTTCTAAAACTATTTTAATCCATTTACTCTTCAATTAACTTAATTTTCACTACTATAATACACTTGTGTCTGTACAGTCTTCTGAGGTGTTACAAAATATATTACAGTTTAAACCACATAAATTACATTCAACCCACCCAACTCATAACAATTAATATTACCTTTACTTAGTTTGATTTTAGTTTGAGTATTTTCAAATTAAAGAATCCAATTTACTTTGACATATTACTATTTATCTACCTAAACCAAACCATACATAGCTCTAGCAGTTATTATATTGACTATTTATTCTTGTTACAAGCCCTAAATTTAAAAAATATAGCTATAATTTGACCAAGTATATATATATATAGTGAAAAACATACCCAGAGCCCACAACTACTAGTATTAGATATTAATTAGGGCTTTTTATAAAAATACTGAAAAAGTAAAGAAAGATTTCAAAATTACAGTGAAAAAGAAATTTATACAAATATACGTTTTCTCATTAAATAATTTTAAAATTATGATAATCAAGGTTTCAGATTTAAAATCAAGACGCATGTAAAATTTTATTATTTTCTACACCAGATACAACACACCTATTAACCTCTATTAACTAATTAAAAGCATCACTTAACTTTTTTTTTTTTTTTTAATTCAATAAGATTATATTTTGAAGCCATCATATTTGGTGTGAACTAACTCAGAAAAATTAAGCAATAATTCAAAAAAAACACATAAAAATTAAAAAATAACTCAGAAGAATTAAAAATGATAATCCAAAAAAATAACCCACAACACCAAAAGCAATTAAAAAAAACCAAAAAAATAAAAAAATATAATAAAAATATTTTAAAACCCAAAAAACTAGTATATATTTTCTGAAATATATATCAGAAAAATAAAAAAGAAATACTAAAGATTAACACCAAAATCAACTAATAAAGAAATATACTAAAAATTAATACCAAAATCAACCAAATATATATCAAAAAATTAAAAAGATATATCAAATATTAACACCAAAATCAAGTAAATATATGCCAGAAAAATAAAGAAATATACCAAAAATTAACACACACTAAAAGATGAAAATTGAGGGTAAATGTTGAACGACGATGATGCATATTGGAATGGACTTTCTGATGTCGAATCTAAATGTTTATATTTACGAAATTGAAAACCAACAGATCTTTTTGCTGGTGAAAAAAGAATCAAAAAAGAAAGAAACTAAACAATAAGTCTTTTGATGGGAAAAAAAACTAAACCAAGAGATCTAGAAGATGAAGATTGAGAGTAAAGGAAAAAATTAAGGATAATTCCATGACTAGTATTTTGATTTACATAGAATTTAGATTCTAGAGATGAAGAAATAGGAGAGAATAAGTAAGAGAAGCCAAATAGAAGAATAAAGACTAATAATTTGATAGCCACACAAGAAACGAGAAAAAAACAGTAAATATGAAATAAAAAAGTAAAATACCGTATTTTTGAAAAAAAATAAAAGATTAAAAATGAAAAATAAAAAGTCTGACCATAAATATGAAAATAAAACAAAAAAGACTGTGTAGAGCATAAATTCTTCTATTAATTAATTTTCTTCTAGAATACGCCCAACTTATAAGCAAAGTATTCCATGGTCCCAAATTCCACCACACATTCGATTACCAATGATATTATGAACAATAACATCAAACTTGAAAATAACTCTCTCCCCAATTAATCATTTCCTTTAAGCCTAAAGATATGAAAATTGAGCCAATTAGTATAGGTTGTTGATCAACCTTGCCAAAAGAGACAAATGCCTTATGTTGGAACTGCAAAAAGCTTAGTTTCCTTCGTGGGTTTTCTCATTCTGCTAGTAATAATCAAGAAACTGATATAATTACCCAAAAATAACAACAACAATCACTCTTAATATTACCTCATCAGTCTGAATTATCCAAAAATAGGAATGACTTTGTCTCCAAAAATTGGGACGACTATCGTTCACCCATACAAGTGTTAGATTTGTGCCCTAAAGATCAATCATCATATGATTATTTTTAGTACATTTTATATCATGATTTATATATTTATGGCTTTCATTATTATGATTATTTGAATAACTGCGTAATATAAATTATTATAATAATGTCCCTAGAATAAGATATTCTAAATTCATCTCTAGTCAAGTATTATTATGAAATGGGATATCAATAATACGTCGAGACTATTATGTGTAGTGACTGATGATAATGATCATGGATATGAGATATCAAGTCAACACATAAGTACGTGTTAGAGAACTATGTACTAGATTGACCCACCATGAGAATACTACATGGATTGTTGTATGAGTGTCATAAGTATTTCTCATAGTGATAATAATGGTATAATCCTTTGACTTGAGATCATCAAAGATCCCAACATAAGGAGTTGTATATCTTGATACTGTTAAACATCTTCCATAACGGGATGTACTATAAAAATAGTAATTGGATATGCCACAAATTATGTAGAGGGATGTTGAGTGATCAAGATAGGATTTGTCCCTCCTATACAAGAGGAGTGATGTGTTTGGACCCTTTGATTAAGTGAGACCCAAAATGTATGGCCATGCTCAAATGAGTCAATATGTGATATTGATGTCATTTGGTTTAAGAGTCTACTCAGGTATCAAAGAATATAAAGATTGAACTATGCGAGTATGACATATTCCATGACTGGTGTTCAATTGAGACATCTAGGACAAAAGGATTTAATTACTTGATAATTTTATCACAAGAAAGGTTATGTCGAGTCATTGACATTCTCGTGACTTAGGTAGCTTTGATGTATTGCTAGACACCGCTTACTGCTTGTGACATAAAATATAATTTTATGTCACTGCTAATGTTATGGGAACCTATAGGGTCACACATTTAGATCGGATCGATGATAGGAATTTTAATTCATGAGATGTATTAAAAAATTAAGCATTGGGCTAAATGGTTTAGCTAAGAACTAATATAGGCCCAAAATTTGAGCCCAAGTTAGATGGGGCGAATTAAGGTTTTATTAGTTGACCTAATACTAGGGTTAAATGCCTATAAATATACATGTGATGTTATTTTTAGGGCAACACACATTTTTCTACCTTTTTTTAGAAAAGAAGAAGTGAACCCTAATCCTTATTCTCTTAGACGTATCTAGCAAAACGTCTCAGAGATATTCTTCTTGTTCGTGAGATAAACCAAAGGAGAGACGATCCGTTCGTGTGGATATCGTAGAGGTAGAAGGCGAAAAAGCTTTTGCTCTTGACTCAAAATCGTCCTTGTGTAGTCGAATCATCAAACAAAGGTATAAACCCTAACCTTCTGATCTAGATCTTCATATGAATCCTAGAGGAAATCGGAATAAATTTTTCTATTCCGCTGCCTTTTTTTATTTCGATTTCCTACACATCTTTGTTCTTTACAAACAGTACCGGTGCACCCCAAGGAGAACTACTCAGTCTGATGAACCCTCTATCCAATAGCTCCTGTAACTGTACCTTCAATTCCTTCAGTTCAGCTGGAGTCATTCTATATGGAGTAATAGATATCAGGTTAGTGCCTGCATGCACCTTAATCTCAATCTCTATCTCCCTATCATGGGGCAATCCTGGCAACTCCTTAAGAAACACATCAGGAAACTCCTGAACTACCGGTATCTAATCAAGCTGTACAGAAGACCTCTGTACATCCACTATATGTGCCAAATAGGCTGAAGAGCCTTTCCCAATCTTTCTGCTGGCCTGGATAGCAGAAACCAGATTAACTCGAAACTCCCGAATATCACCCTGAAACTCAAACTCTGGCTGCCCCTAAGGCTAAAATCTAACCTTCTTTCGATAATAATCTATAATTGCTCGGTGCCTTGTCAGCCAATCCATACCCAAAATAACATCTAGCTCTAACACGGGCAACTCAATCAAATCAATACGCAAGATGTTATCATTAATCTCAATCACACAGTCAGGGTAATAATAATCAACATCAACACTATCACCCATAGGAGTAGCAATCATCAAAGGCACATCTAACAATCTCCTTTCCTTATTCAATTTAGGTGCAAAGTGTGGTGACACAAAAGAGTGAGTAGCACCAGAATCAGATAAGGCATCTGCAATCTCATTCTGAATCAAGATAGTACCTGTAACCACATTGTCAGATCTCTGGGCCTCCTGGGTGTTGACAACAAACACTCTGCCCTGACCCCTACCAGCTGGAGCCTAACTACCACTGGGAGCCTGACCTCCCCTACCTCTGCCTCTGCCTGTAGCCTCTCTACCTATATTCTGACTTGCATGTACCACTGGTTGAGAAACCGTAACAAATGGTTGTTGTTGCTCACCGCATAGATGACATCTGCTAATGAAGTGACCATGTTGTCCACACTTCAAACAGGCACCTGACTGTAACCGGCACTCCACTTTGTGCCTCCGACCATAAAATCTATAAATAGAAATACTAGGTGTCTGTGCAGCTGGTCTCAAGGAACCCTGTGAATAAGCAGGTGTAGACCATGCCACTGGTGGTCCCCTACTCTGTATCCTCCTCCTCTGACTACTAGTTGATGATCTTTGCTCAAATTAAGGCACTGGCTATGTCTGTCTAGGCTGGGAGCTGCTCTCCCCCCTCCTAATCTGTGATCCTGGACCCCCTTTCCTCTTCTGGTCCCTCTTATCCCTCTCAATCTTGTATTTCTCCTCCATCTGTGTGGCCTTATCAATCACTGTAGTCAAAGAAGTGAACTTAGTAGCCAGTAATGCATTATGCAGTGCAGCATGAAGATCCCTCTGAAACCAACTAATCAGATCAGCCTCTGTAGGTACAATATGAGTAGCATATCTACTCAACCTGATAAACTCCTCCACATACTCCTCCACAGATCTGTCCCTCTGCTCTAACTGCTCAAATCTAACCAGGTTATGGGTCTTCACCCCCTCTGTAATGAACTCATCTATCAAACCCTGTCGAAACTCAACCCATGAAGGTGGCTGCTCACCATAAAGCCTAGGCTCCATCCTCCTAGAAAACCATGCCCATGCCTTACCCTTCAGTAACAACCCAACCAACTCAACAGCTCTCAACTCTGAACACGGTAGTCTCCTCACTACCTTCTCCATCTCCTCCAAGAAATCTATAGGATCAGTGCCTCTGTCTCCCCTAAACTCAGGCAAGTTTAGCTTCAGAAAACTAAACATCGATACTCCACCCTCCTCAATCACTCTCCGACCCCCCTGTACAGCAGGCTCCTTCTGAGCCTCAACTGGCTGCACAGGAGCCGGTGCCACTAGAACTGCCTCTGGTACTACAAGTGGAGGCACTACTACTGAAGCGGGTGGTGGCGGTACCTGCTATTGCTCCCACCTCATATCAGCCATCTCTCCCCGTAACTCCATCAAACCCCGCATCATCTCTACTCTCCAGGGGTCGTCGCCCCTCTCTGTATCCTCTGTAGTCTGTCGAGATCTAAACGGACCCACTGATACTGCAAGCTCCCTTACCAATGACTCATTGGAGGCTACCTCCGCCTCTCTGGTATCTCTGTTCCTATCGTCAGACATCTCTGTAATCTGTCAGGAAAAAGAAAAATAGTCTCAGAAAATGACAAAAACGCAGAAAAATAACATATAACAGACGATAACATCAAAGGACGACAAAGGAAATCCTATGCTCTATGGTATACTTAATTCTACCACATTCTGTACTTAGTCACTATTCCTCTGTAATTCAGGTACTATTCATCTGTAACTTAAATTCCATTGTCTGTAACCTAGAACTCTGATACCACCTCTATCACGACCCATTTTTGGATCGCGACGGTCCTAGAGCACTGGAGTTGCCAATGGCGACCGACACCCGTAGAACCCAATATCACATGCACAATCTATAAACTACAATATATTATCCATTTTAGTTAATTACCATCCATTCTGTTATTCTGTCATTCATTCTGTAATTTACTGTAATGATCAACACATCATATCATATAAACTCATATATCATCAAATATCATATATAAATGTTCATTTCCTAGCTAACCCATACATACCCCATGGAGCAGCTAGATTATAAACATCAAAATAATACAAGTCAGAAAATATACATCAGACTCTCAGCAGAAATCCCCAGATGATAGATGATAGGATTCTGCACTCTACTCCTCTCCTGAAATGGGTAAACAAAGAAAAGGTGAGTATATAAGATACTCAGTGAATCTATATACATCATAAGGCAAATGAGATAGAACAATAATATATATATATATAATAGAGGATCAATGGGATAGTGTCATTCGTATTAGTTTACAAAATGAGAATTAGAAATTCAATAGGAATATCAATAATCATATCAAGTCATGGAATCATATGGTAAGACAGATATAGGGCCCTAAAATACGTAGACTATGTGTAATCACATAGTCGATCACATATCAAGTAGGCATAAGACTGATCAGGTCCTATGGCCGGGACCAATAACCCTTCCCAGCTAGGGCATTAATATCAATATGCACATTACCGACAGCATGTACCCATCACCCTGTCGGCGCGGCAACTCTGTCAAACCACATTTAGGGCAATATAAATGAATATCATATCAATAGACACCATTATGCAATAATGGTATCAACACTGTCAATAAATTCAATATCTTTCCAATCAAATGGAATTTGAACTAATAGCATTGCAATATACGATATACAATCAATGATAAGCGGTATGGTAAACAACAAAGGTATGAAACAAAAGTTGGTTCGGTAAAGAAAATCGGTGGGCCAATTGCAATGCCAACGTCGCTGGCGATAATGGCATTCAAATGGTAGGCCTATGGAATGCAAACAATAGGCCAAAGACAAAATAAACTAGGCATTACATCAAACACATGGTGGGCATACAATGGCAAGCCAATAGGTTAGGTTAGGGTGCAAAATTGACTTGTCCAATTCAACCAACAACAAGCTACATTGTCAACAATAGTATAGGCATCAAAGAAACAATAATAAACAACATCAAAATGGCTCAAATTGGCTATGGAAAATAAGGCAAAAACCAAGCAAAATCAAAGGGCATGAATAGTATATTAGGTTCAGCCAAAGGTGGGTTTTCACAACAAGTTTTCAATTTCAATTTTAACACATTTGGCATATTATTAGAAGCAAAATAGACTCACCTAAGCTTCCAAATAGCTTTGAACAATAGCTTTCCACCCAAAATCACCAATTGAGCTATATAGCACACCTTTGTTAAAATTTGAGTTCTACATCAAACAAACCATCAATTAGTTGCCTATTCACATCTAATTAACATATTCTAATATCAATTAACATAATCTAATACTAAATCATCAAATCCTTTCTTACAACTTCAAATTAGCTAGGTAAAATTAGGCTTTCCTCTCAATTAGCATCAATTGATGCAATTAACCACCAAACTCATCAAATTCATCCTAATTAACATCTAATTGAACCAAAAGATTGAACAAAACACATCCTTACCTTGACTTTGATGTTCCACCCGAATCCTCTCTTCCAAATTTCCTAAGTTTCCTTGCTCCTTCTTGCAAATTAATGATGGAAATAGGTAGAACTAGGTTTAGGCTCAATTTTTCTATAAATTATCTAAGGAATTTGATGAATAAAGATGATGAAATGCAGAAGAAATGGAAGGAATGGGTTTCGGCCACCATAAAAAAGAAGAAGAAGATGAAGCCATTTTGTCTAAGTGTGAAATAAATAGAAAAATCCTATTGGCAAATTACAACTAACTCCCCGAACTTTTATATATCACATTTTGGTCCAAAATCTTCTGTAATTTATTCTGTCAATTCTGTCAGGATTTAGAATTTAAAGTGGGAAGTAAATAAGCTTATTTTAATTTATACTTATTTATAAAAATGGTTCCAGAGTCATTCTATAACTCTGACGGACCCATTTCCACTATTCACCTTAAACTTTCATTTTTTTACGATTTTTCCATTGGTTACTTTTTCAGTGTTTCTAAATGATTTTCACTTCTTTCTTTTTACCAAAATTACACATATTTTATGGTGATCTTTTACCCCCAGGTCAACTTCAGAAATTCTTCTGTTGACCGGACTGCTAAATTCTCGGCAGTGTTCCTGACACCGCCGCTTTCCGAAAAAGTAACAAGTTTGATTCTAACTGTGTCTCTAAAATTATTTCCCATCATTTCAAAACTTTTGAACCACAAACTGAGAACTAATTCATGCATGTGAGTTAGAAATTTATACGGTATTACAAAGGGCGTGGAAGGAAATCAAGTTGGTATAGGGGCGTGAATGAAGCTCCCAAGCCCATAGGGCTTTCTTCCAAGTTCGTGGAAGAGTTTCAAACTCGTGGGCCTCACCCAATTTGTTTGTACATGGTTCCAGTTGTTCAAATTGAGCAGTGTTTAAGGAAATTTCCCAAAAAGGTGGAGCAAGGTTCACAAGCTATCTAATTAATCCCAACATATTTAATTTAGCCCTAAATAAACCACATAATTTCTAAACAGCCAACCAACAAAATTCAGAACAAGACAAAATAGAAATTGAGACCTAACAATACGAACAAGCAAGTAGATATGGAAACAACATTCAAATCCAATCAACAATTTAGAATACAGGCAATACAAGTAAAGAGTATTACATCAAACATGTAATAAAATAGATGGGTTAATGCATTTTAATCATCTAAGTCACCACTTTGGTGGTTCTTTTTATAATTTAGATGTGAATTCGATTATTTTAAGGCATGAATATGCTCTCTATAATAGAGTAATAGATACCGATAACATATAATAAAATTAGTGAATTTATTTAAAAAGAAAATTGAGGGCATTTTAGAAAGGCTTGTAACAATAATATGTTATGTTCACATTATTTTAATAGTTTTTCTAATGAGTACCCTAAGAGTATTCGTTAAGAATTGAAAATTAACATAATATTAAATAAATAAATTTAAAAATAAAATAAATGAGTGAAAAGTGGAGATTATAACTTATCACTTTAGATGATAGTGATTATAACGAAATACAATTCTATCAAATCTCATCTTTTTTCTATCCAGCTCATTTTTTATATCATTTTATTTATATTTGTCTAATATAACGGTTTTATAACTATATTTTGTCTGAAATAACCACTCTTAACGAATGTCCTTGAAGAACTCGTTAGAAAAACCGATAATTATAGTTATAGTTGTACTATTGTTTTATATATGATTTTTTTACTAAAATTAGGTTAATGATAAAGCAAACATTCAATTTTTTGAGTTATTTTTCAATTGTATCTAAATATTTCAAAATAATTGCTTATATACTAAATTTGAGAAATTATTTTGAATTATACCTAATAAGTCAATATTAAAAAAAGTACACTTTAATAGTAATATTTTTTTTTTCCTTTCTTTACTCTATTCATCTCTACTCCCACTCCTTTTTGCTCTATATAAATGGATTTAAAACTATCATTTCTATAGTTTTTCTTATAAAAAATTACTTTTATATTTGATACAAAGATAAAAATTGTATTAAGTTTAGGCTTAGAAAATGAAAAAGATATTGAATGCAAGTGATGGATGAAAAGAAAAATATTAACATTAATATCAAAAAGTTATAATTTTGATTTATTAGGTATGATTTAAACTAATTTATTAAATTTAAAATATAATTGATTATTTTTGGGGATTGGGGTATGATTAAAAATTCACACCAATTAAGATTTAGACATATTTTATTATTAAGTTCTAAAATTACTTTTATTTTGAAATATGTTACTAGATGCAAATCATATAGCCAATTTTATCAGGGTCAGTTTGGGATTGAATTTGAAATTATTTTTTAAAATTACATTGATATTTTCTTTAATTTTTGTAAATATTTTAATGGCTTTCTATAAATCATTGTTTGAGAAAATGTTAAATAATATAGTTTTCCACAAATCATGATTTGCTAAACTCTAAATAAAGTATATACAGTTTCGTAAAGGCAGTTTAACTGCAATGTCGAATACATAATCTTTTTTCAGCACATCGATATTATTAGAATTATTTCTTGCATGGTACTGTGTCATGCTAATTGGATATAAAAATTGTATTCTTTGAAAATAGTTGCTCCAAAGATCATACTTTCTTTTATATTTTCATAGAATTTTTACATTTAAATTTCTATTAGTTCAATTCTGCAAATTAAGCCTAATCCATAAGTGTAACATCCTGAATCATTTTAAAATTTTAAAAGCCGCTATGAATTTATTTATTAAATTATAAAGAAAATTTTAACTTTTTACCACCTTAAAAATACCATTAAATATCCACTTTTCCTTCTCATCTCGTTACTCTCTGTACATCAATCATTTTGTTTCATTTTATTACACTTTCTCATCACCAAAATATTATATTACCATAGTAAAGTGATTTTTATAGTTAATTTAATTAAATTAAATGTTGATTATTTATTGATTAAATATTATTTTATATATGATATATGTTGAACGTTAAAATTTTTCGGAACTATGAATATCTATGAGATGAGTTTTTCATAAAATGATAAAATTGAATGTTTCATGAATTTCATGGGCTTTTGTTATCTCCATGGTTTATTTATATCATGAGAAGTCTTAGGTATGTGTAGAGAATGAAAGAATTGAATTTGTAGTGATTGGGTTTGTATTAGGCATGTGTAACTATAAGTTAAGATTTTAATTAAGGATTTGCATGATTATAAATTACGAGTAGAGTTGTAATTAAAAGTTTACTGGTTTAAGACAATATTAGACATCTAGGCAAAGTGACTTTTCTAGTTAATCTAATTAAGTTGAATGTTTGCGTATTTATTAAATTAACATTATTTCACATATGATGTATGTTGAATGTTATAATTTTTTAGAAATATCAATATGTATGAGATAAGGAGAATGATATTAGCTTGTTATAAAGGTCTAGAAAGATTTTTTTTTTTTTTTTTTTTTTTTTTTTGTGCTTTGTTGTCTATTTTTTTAGAAGGATTAGGTATAATTTTAAAAAGAAATTCTATCGAATTTCTAATAGATACTTTTTAAGAGACTATTGTAATAACTGTTGTTTGCTTACTGTATACACCTAATTTTAACACTCTTAAGTGTGAGTCGAAACTAATGATGAGGCTTGGATATTAAAATGTTGAAAGAAATTCATTGATAAAAAAAGATTAATTTAGAAAAAATAAGTTTGATTCAATCACATTTGCATAAACTAGCTTTTTACTAAGAAAACAAAATGATGAAGTTGCAAGGACTTTGTAACTAGCAATTAAGGATTTGGGCTGGTGTTTTATAAAAAAGGTTAGAAAATTATTTAAAAAAATTAGAAAGCATTTCAGGCCAAGTTTGGAGGCCTAAATGAAAGAATAGTTGTAGTGCTCGTAATAAAAAGAGCTATAAAGGGTTGAAGTAGGGCCATAAAGCCTTAGTTAATCCCTCATAACCTTGGGGAAGGACTCTGTAATACCCTTTATCTGTATTGCTTATGTTTTGTACTCTATTTGGTTAGTTCTGAATAAATTTATTTGTGCTATGATAGATTTTAATTCTATACTCTATTCTATTTTGTTTTCTATTAGTATTGTATGTTAGAGAGTGGTATGTTTAGTTATAGATGGCTCTTAAAAAGGTTTTATGTGATTAAGTTGTGTTTGATGGAGTTTTGGCTAAGTTAGATTGGAGAAAGTTTGAGGAATGCCTCGTAACCTATTTTCACTGGCGTGAAGTATACCTTCACGGCCATGAGTTATCCTTCACGGGCATGAACCATATGTTCAAAGGCGTAAAAAAAGTTTATGTCTAAATTTTAAATTTTCATCAAAATACTTTTACAAGCATGAAAAACATCTTCTTGGGCATGAAACGTCAACCTTCATGGGCATAAAACGTCAACCTTCATGGGCGTGAGTCCTTCTTTCATGGGCGTGAAATGTCAGGTTCTATATATATTAGCTCATTTGTCACCTATCTGAAAATTAAACCATTTTCTTTCTCTTCTTTATTTCTCAACCACAAACCCTAAATTCATTCTATCTATAATTCTAAGGCATTAATACTCACATTAATTCTTTATTTTGGAAGGCAAACACTTTGAGAAGCTATTAAATCATTCCAAGTTCAAGATTTCTTCAAAAATCTTCATTTGAGGACAAAGAGGTATTTTCTCTAGAACATTATTTCTGTTATGATTTGAGGTAATAGGTTATTAGAATAGTTGTGTATGAGTCATGAGAAGTATGATATATGCATTTAAGGCCATAGATTTTAGTTATTGGAAGAATTAGGGTAAATGGTGAATAGTAACATAAATAATACCAATTCTTCTATTCTTCCATAATTTTCTTTGAGAATGGTTAAATTAAGTTTAAGAATTTACTAAAATTGTTGTAATATGTTAGGCTTGGAGCATTAAGTGTTATTGAGTTGATTTGGAGCTTGATAGAAGGTTTTGAACTTCGGCTTCGATTGTTGCTTTGTGGAGGTGAGTTATGCATATATATTTTGTATGTATCCACATATATATATATAATTCTTTCATTAATACTCATTCTCAGCATATCTATACAATTGTTAAGTTGGTATTTCTTTGAAACCAACGATATTTGTTATAAATATATATATATATATCTTATTATCATTGCTATGTTTTAAAGTTGGTATTATTATACATTTCTTTGGAATCAACTCATTATTATAGTATAAAACAATTATTTTGAAATATTCTTTGATTATAAGAACCTCTGTTACAAATATTTATATTCTATATCAAGTATATGTTATTTTCAAAATGCATTCCCTATAAGGGATAAATCATGAGACTATATACACCAGTGACTCGACTGATAGAGTCAAAGTATCAGGATCCTTACTAGAGAGGACAAAGTTTCTCTAGGCGTGTGTTAGCGTAAATATATGAACTTTGTATGGATATCGTAGTACTCCTATTTTGTTTATGGATGTCGTTAGACACCTGTTCTGTTTCTCTATTATTTTGACATCTACATTGCTTACCCTATATATATACGTGTATTTGTGATGTGTCATTTCTTGTAGTTACTTCTAACCTCTGTATTATTGTAACACCAAGCCCTAATCGAGCCTAGTATAGATAAAGACCTTCGGGAATTTATGTTTATTTATTTGAAGTTAATTTGATGTGCTTACATATGTGTTTGATTGTTAATTGATTATTTGGGAAAAAATAAAATAATGATAATAAAATAAATGAATAAAATAAAATAGCCAAATTGGGTTACAAAAATAATAGGACTTAATTGCAATAGGAAATAAATAGTAGGGATTTAATTGAAAATTTATAAGGACCCAATTGGAGTAAAAGAGTATGAGAGACGAGCAAGTAACACTTTTACTCATCTCGATTCAATGGATCAAGGTATTGGTACTTTCTAATCCTAAGGATGCATGTGTAGGACTTAAAGTATGCTTATGAGATAAGTTACATGGGATTGGATTGCAAAGCTCCACTAACTATTAAATTAACCAAAACAATTCTGCATTTTATTTTTTCTCCATCCAAAATCGTGTTCACCAATGGAAAAGAAGAGAACTTCTTCTTCTTTATTGAGTTGGTTCGGCCATTGTAGTTCAAGCAAGGTTTGGGGAATTTTTCTAAAGTTAGAAAGGGAATTCCATCAATTATCTTCCATTTCTTAAACTATAGTTCAAAGTTCATTTTGTTGGAGGGATTAAGAGGATTAGGGTTCGGCCATTTCAAGAAAATCCAAAGGTAAGATCAAAATTCTGGATGTTTAATGTTTGTTGATGTTTAAATGTTGATTTGGATGGTTAAATAGAGAAATTAAACCTTTGTTGTGCAATTTCTTTGGTGACCGAATTCATTTGGGAAAAAAATTGGGGAAAATGCTTTTGGTGCTTTAAATTGAATAATTGATTGTATAAATAATGCTTAATGTATCAAATTGATGTGAATTGAATGTTTAAACATGAGTTGGATTTCAATTTTTGGAATGGACCATGAACCGAATTGGGGATTAGGGTTTTAATGTGGAATTTCTTCAAGAATTCTGCAATTGAGTGTTTAAACCTTTAATTGGCATAGTGAATTGACCCTTAGAACTTTAAATTGAAAGAAATTATGAGGGGGAAGAAAAGCCCCCTTTGGCTGAATTCTTCAATTGGGGAAAAGTGGGAATTTATTTATTTTTAGTGAAATTGGTTGTTTAGGTGTGTAATTGGTGACTTGAATTAGTTAATTGTAGGTCTAATTGAAGAATTAATTGTTGATTTGGGAAAAACCCCCAAAACCTTACCTAATTTGGGCAAGCATGAGGAATTTGGTTTGAATTTATGTAATTAAGTTTAGAATTGTTT
>CANXYC010192181.1:0-36602 GCA_948193065.1 Aleurites moluccanus
CTTGTTAGCAATTTATTATCAAACACACAAATTATTCCAGATTTTTGGATAATTATTCTTAAAACTAAACTCTACTTCCTAGTAATTAAATTCAACTAAAACTTACATTAACTAGCTATAATGAGTTAAAAAGAATTAAAATAAGTATAAATTATTTAATATTGCCCCTAATTAAATAGATAAAATATCAACCTAACACAAAGATTGTCAGATTGTGAGTGACCCTTGTAACCTTTGTTTGAGGAAATGCTCTTTGTAATCCTTTGTTAAGAGTAATAAAGGTTGGAAAGGAAATTCCTGTAATCTTGCTTGTTTATTTACTTGATGTATGAGTAAATTGGCTAAGTCAATTTAGGGAAATTAGCAAGGCTATGCGCTGGGAAAAATTGGCTAAGTTACTAGCCAAGTGAAACACAAATTTATTTGTGTGGGAGAAGTGCTGAGTTAAGCAAGAGACTTAACTGTCTCGTAGGAAATTTTACTTAAAATAAAAATTTGTAAGTAAAAAGACCCCTGTGACAGCTGCCATGTCATGATCATATGTCTCCTTCGACGATTTTGTTCTTTTGCCTGTGCCTCTATATAAATATTTGACCGAATTTCATTTAAGAATAAGTTTGATATTAATTATTTTTTTCTTGTTCGGGTTAAATTTCAAGTCGTGTCACAAGTTATTCGTTCGGTCAAAAAATTACTCTACTCATTTAGTTAATTGTGATTTAGTTGGATGATTCTTGCACTTTTTTTTATTAAGTCAGATTATATCATTTCAAATTTTAGTCAAATTTGGATTGAATTTGAAGTATTTTTTTTAAGGGTTTCAAATAGAATAGAGTAAAAAAAATTCTCACTTCTACCTATTAATGTCCTCAAATCCAAAGCGGTCAAAGTAGAGGGATAGAAAGTCAAATATTCAGTTGGGTTCGAACCAGCGAAAGTCGTTGAGGAATTTTTTGCTGGAAATTCAGATGTCTATTTTGCTGTTGAGGAGGCTCCTTCACTTTGTGCTGAATAAAATCATAATCAATTAATATTATATAATAAAAAAACATAAATTAATCAGTCAATGTTAATTACTTTAATATTAATACTTTCAATTTATTTTTTAAATTTAATTTAATTTTCATAAATAAAAAAGTATATATATAATTTTTCTCAATTCAATTTTTTATCCTTATTTCTATTCAGTTTTATTTTTTAAAATTTTATACTATTTTAGTATTTTAATTTATTTAATTTTATATAAATTTAATTAATTTTATAATTTTTATTTTAATTTAATATTAGTTTGATGAATTTTAAATTTTATCTTATTATAATATGAATGATAATTCATATTTATTTAATTTTCAGATAATATTATAATAATATATTTTGTTATTAACTTATTATTATGATATATTTTATTTATATAAATAAAATAATAATAATAATAATAATTTTTTTTTTTTAAAAGCAAGAGAATGGTTTATTTTCCACCAAAATTAAAATGATATCACTTTGTGCTTTTCAAAATAACGTCGTTTTGATTAGATAATAATAAAAAAGTTCTAAAAATAAAATGATATTACTTTGATCAATAAATTAATTAAAAATAATCTCACTCGTTCAACCCAAATGACTCGATCCGAGTCAATCGAATACCTTGTAAAATTATTGAGTTTAATTCTAAATTTTAAGAACGAATAATTAAAGTGAATCAAACTAATCATTTAAATAATTTTTAACTTTTTTTATTAAATTGACCGATCCAGTCTAATTTTCAAAACCTTGCTACCTATAATTAAGTAAGAACACACAAAGGAGCGCCATATCCTCAAGCTAATGGACTCTTTTTTGACCATTTTTTTTGAAATTTGGTTACTTAATACTTCTTATCTGCTATTAATCTTAATCGTTACTTAGTTAATAACCTAATACTGATGAGAATTTAAAATAAGGTATAATTATTTTTTCAGATTTAATCGTTACTTAATTAATAACTTAATACTGATGAGAATTTAAAATAAGGTATAATTATTTTTTCATATATATATATAAATCATATTTTTTTTAAAATATTTATAATATTTTTTTAAATGTGAATATGGTAATTAAAGTAAACACTCACCAGAAACAGTACGCCAAGCTAATTTTATGTTGAGTAGGGATGGCAGCAGAACGGGTATGGGGCTGATATTATCATACTCAAACTCAATTCGCTACTTCAATTTATTATCTATCGCGTCACTCGCCCTGTTTCGAATACAGGCGGGGCAAACAATGGGGTGGGTCAAATAAACAAATATATTCATTTATCCGATTAACGTATGTTTAACTTTTTTTTAAATATTCTTAACATCAATTCACCTGTGAAAAATAATAATAGAGAGACTGAGAGAGTATTAGGGTTTCTTAGTAATAATAATAATAATAATAATAATAATCGGATTGGGTATGGGTTAGGTATACCTAAACCTGAACCCGACCCAAATTAATGACAGATAATAATTTTAATATTTATATCTGCCCCGCGATTAAATGGGACGAGTAAAATTCTACCCGTTCAGATTGGAACAAACCGAATATATATAGGATCGGATAAAATTACAATCTCTAACATTGAGGGTCCGAAAATGCAGGTGAAGGGGTGCTACCCCTTAATTTTAAAATTTTTTAAGAAAATACATATAAATACTTTATGATTTGAATTTTATTGCATTCAGAGTCTGTGATTTTTTTATATAATATGATCCTTATATTTTTCGTCGTTAAATACTTAAGTGATATTTTCGTTAATGCCGTTAAAATTATTGACGTATCATTTATGTTAATAATATTTTATATTTATAATATCTGACGTGACACTACATTATCGACACATATCGCCACATTAATTATTATAATAATATTAACAAAAATATCACCCAAGTGTCTAATGATAAAAACCACAAAAATCATATTGTCACAAAAAAAATATCACGGCCCCAAATGCAATAAAGGTCAAATTACATGGGACTTATCTATACTTTTTTCAATTTGTTTGTAACAAGTTATTATTTAGTCTCTAAAATTTATGAAATTAATAAAATAATTATTTATTTTAAAAAATTAATATTTTAGTCTATAGTAAAGTATTATTTAATTTTTTTTTCATTTTTCTTTTTTGTCCTTTAATTTTTAAAATTTTTTAGGATAAATTACTATTTAATTCTTGAAATTTATTAAAATTAATAAAATAATCTTTTATTTTTTAAAATTTAATTTTTTAATCCTAATAAAATATTATTTAATCTCATTTTCTTTCACTTTTTTCTTTTTCCTTCATTTTTTTATTTTCTTTCTAATTTTACTTAATTTTTTATTTTATTTTTCAATTTCCTTTATTTTTTTCAATGATATGATTTTTTATTATTTCTAATTAAAATATATGTTAAATAAATTTATTTAATTATTATAGTATTCATTTTTAAAATTTATATATCTTTTCTTAAATATGAAGAGAGATTTTATTTCTAAAATTTTTGCTTTTGTTGATTTTCTTAATCTTTATCAATATCCTGATAAATATATTAAGCTTATTATCACTGCTTATTAAGAAAAGAGAGAGAGACAGAGGAAAGCAACTTTGGTGTACTAAATAGTCCCGCATGGATGGGATATGGAAATATTTCCACTAATCAGACAATATTTGCTGCTTCCCATTATAGTTAAATATTTTATAGAATTATTTATATTTAGCCAAATTTATAAATTCACCTTAATTGTATATATACACACACACACACACACTCTTATGAAACACTTCAATTTCAAATTATGCAAATAACTTACATGTGAAAAGATGAATGATAACATAAAAATAAAATAATAGCATCTCACTTATTTTCTATTTTCCATCCCAAATTATTAAATAATGCAAAATTAGAGTTTCAAAATTTTTCTTTTTTATTTATTATTTTTATATAATATTAATTATTTTTATCATATTTACTTTTTTATAATTTATTTTTTGTGGGAGCATTATTAATATATAATAAGTATAAAAATAAAAATTAAAGTATTTCAAATATATAAAAATAAAATTTGCCCCTTTTTTAATTTTGGTCATGGAAACTGTTAATGGTAATTGAGTAATTAAATAGCCTTATCTTTCATAAATTTCCATAAATTTCATATACTTCCTTTTATTTTTTTTTTTATTTATAGTTTAAAATTTTACATACATATTAAAATACTTATTAATTAAATTTAAAATAATTTATTTAATTTTATATCATAAATTTTATTTTAAATTAAATTATTATATTTTAATTAAATATTATAAAAATAAAATAAATAAATAAATATTATTTTAAAAATTTAAAATACTAATTAAAAATATAAATGAATGAATTTTAAAATATATATATATATATATATATATATATATATATATATATGCTATGAAATAATGCAACAGATGCCCTTAATAATTTCTCCTTGCATAGTGCTACCCCACTTGGCACTTGTTTATTCTCTTCCTTATCCAGTATCCATCACATGGGTCCCAACGTCCACTTCCTCCAATAATGATAATTTAACAATTTGATTATTTTACATCCACAAAGATAAAGACCTTATAGTTTAATTTATTATTATTACCAATTGAGAATGGATGAGCATTAGAGAAGATAATGCCAAAGGCATTTGATGATAATTTCATTAATAAAAAAGATAAATGCAATAGTTATTATTTATTTAATAACAAAAGAGTTTCAACGCCGCCGTCCACGGCGGATCTCGACTTACACACATATCTTTAGAATTTTACTCGCAGACAGAGAAAGCTTAATTAAAATACTAAATCAGCTAGTAGTAGTGTAATACTCATAGCGACCATTCAAAACGACAGGAAGACTAGGAAACAAAACGACAGCTATTTACATGGCATCTCCTTGCTTAATTAACTGCCACCTCAGCGATGCTTGCTCCTGGTTTCTCCGCTGTAAAGCCTGCATGCGATGATCACATACAACCCACCTCATTTTAGCATGCTTAAAAAATTCAAACCAAAACAAAAAGTTCAAAAAGAGCAGATCCAAGCCATCCGATGAAAATGGTTAACAGATCTGACGGCTCGAGTCCACTAAAGAACAAATTACTATAAATATAATATACATATATCGTTTGTACGCAAATTACCAGTCATAAACAGTGGGGGAGTTAGGCTGTGGCTTGTCAAAGAGTTGAGCTCCAAGACCCTTCGTAGCAAGGTTGCTACCCGGGTGGAAAACGCTCCTCCATACGTTGTCCTTCCGACCAGAAGCCGGAGTTTTGGGCGTCACCGGAGTAGAAGGTGTTCCCGGACTTGCTGGCATCGACATCGATCTCTGGAACTTGCTACTCTCCCCTTCTCCATCTACAAAATTAATTAATTGATTAACTTTTTATTTACATAACAAGAAATAAATTATTATATATATGTTAATTTATACCTATGATCAAGGGTTTGGTGCTGATCTTTCTAAGCTTGCCAAGGCCGCGGTCAGGCTGAGGACCGGCGACGACGTCGTCCCACATCTTATCAAGTAACATTTTCAATTTACTTTTTCTTTTCTAGCTTAGTAGCTTAGTGAATGAAGTGATCAGTTGTATAGCTGGTTGTGTTATATAGAAGCGTGGTGGTTGTAATGAGTAATAACTTAAAATAGATATTATTGATGGAAAATTTCAAGACAAGTTTTTGGCTATTTCCAAGTCCGATTTATGCGGATAACAAAGTGTAATTAAATGAGAGGGGTAATTGGAAGAATGAAAAAGAGTGAGTGGAAATTCATCAAAACATGGATAACGATGAAGACTCGGTAAAATAATATCTGTGCCCATGAACCTGATGGGTCCAGTTTTGGTGGCTTGGTTGACAAGTGTAATTGTTTGTCCTGTTCTTTGGACAATTTGTGGGGTCCTTGAAGATAGAAGATAATGGGGTTTGATTGTGACACGTTGGACCTACTGACTTGTTGATCATGGGATTTTGATTATGGGAATGTAATAAATTATTAGATAATACGGAAAAATATTTTTTTACTCACGTTAATTATATATTATGTAAATATGATCAATAAATAAATAGGATAAACAGTATAATTTCAATTAATTTTGAATTAATAAGCTATTATTATCATTATTATTATTATTATTATTATTTTTAATGTCTTAATAAAACGACGCTGTATAATATATGAATCTGTCGTTTCACTCGAAAATAATGAAATTACCAATCTGTCCCGTTCTATATGCCATTCTAAGCAAAACGATGCCTTCTTTTTGGGTTATTTGCGTCTTTTTAACATGAATGAAAAGACAAAACTAGATTCATATAAAAATAAACAAAGGTAAATGTTTTTTCACATGCAGTTTTTTGAGTTATCAGATTAAATTATTGGCAAGATTAATTATAAAATAATTTCAATAATTTGTTTTTTATTAAATGATCCTCAGCTATACTAAAATCAACTCGAAACTTACATTTTTATTTTTTTTCAATAACGGAAGCTACAGAATAAGAATTACTTTGCTTGTGACATCAGTTGGAAACCAAGTCATCTATTATATGCGATACTAATCGCGCTTTGATATGGCCTTATTTTCCAAGGATGTCTATTTCTGCTTTTGGTCTCCCACATTAGAATGATTTGGAGACATGATTCTTTGCTCGTTTGTTTGTTAGTTTTTTAAACAAATGCAACAAAGTTTTGATAAGTATAGACTTTGAAGTGGAGAATGGTCGTGATAGACAATTGAAGACAGCAACAAACTAAACCTTGAAGGCTCTCCATCAGCCCAAACAATTTCTTGCTCAATGCAAGATTCAACACTATAATTAAAAAAAAAAAAAAAAAAATGGAAATTACATGCTATTCGGTTTTTCTTTATTTTATTCCATTTTTAAGCTAGCTTTTCTTTTCTTTTTTTTTTTCATTTCTAACTTTTGCATATTTCATTTTTACGGTATTTTGTTTTTTTATTTCATTTATGCTGTTTTTTTTCTATCAACATAAATACTCCTTAATATGACTGATCATCTCACCCACGACCAGATCTTTGAGTTCAAGTAAGTCTTCAAGCAGTGAATAGAGGACGATCAGGGCGATTATCAGCAACGAGCATGGTGGAGGAATCCATCTTATATTGGTTCCTCCAAAAATCGCAAACACCGTAAGCAGTGGGACCAGGTAAAGCCAATTCCTTTTAACTTTATTTGAATTTTACTTCTCATCATGGGTTCCAAAAATTTTCATCCTCTGGATCAAAGAATCAAAAAGAGAAAATTAGTGGAAAATTTATCATGTCTTTTCGTCTTTTCACTTTGTTTCTTTAGATTTTGTTGGATGAAAGTTTAATTGAAACAAGGTTTTATATTTCTCTCTCTATACACCTTCATCTAACATTCTCAGATTCTTTTTCTGATTTTACTTTACTCACTGTGAGTTCTTCTTCTTCCTCATAAATCTATTTTTCAAATTATTATTTTTAATTAATCTCTTGTTAGAATCTGTAAAAAATTTAAAATTTTCAATCTTTTTTTTTGCTTACATCTTGAGAAAGTGAAAATGAATGGAACAATTTCCCTTTTTATTTGTTATATTACTTTTCGAGTTTGTTAATTGAGTTTTATGGCTTATGTTTTGTATTTTATGGTTTACGTTTAGTTGTTTTTGGATTTATATTTAGTTGCTTTTCTTTGTTGGTTTAAAGCACCATAATTTTGAAATTTTTTAATCATAAATTCGTAAATCTGTAAAATTTTTCTGCCAATCGTATTTTTAATATAATTTTTTAATTTTTCGATATTTTTGTAAAAATTTCTTAAAAAATTAGAAGGCATGCAATTTCCCACCATTTCAACTATATATGGCTTCGCCACGAAGTGCAACCATAGTACGCAGGCACAGATAATAATAATATGCATACGAGTTATATACGACCTAGTAGTATGATTCTATAGCATGTAGAATTCAGATGTTGCGTACTGTAGGAATGATGATAGCAGCAACTGAAGATATGGGAAGACTACTCGAACCCCTCACTCACATATTGGATTTCAGAATGGAACAGGCATCAGGTTTTGAAATTCATGTATTTTTCTGAATGAAATCATATTTTAGCAGATTTTTCTAGAATATTCAGTGTTTCATTCATTGTATCACTCCCTCTCCACTACGTCATAGGTTTGAGGACTACGTAGTTAACTGGACTGATTTTAGGCAGTCCGGTGCCAATCTCTCACAGTTCAGATTCTGGTCTGTCTCATAGGATTGAGTTTGAACTGTAATAGTGCTGAGCTGCATATACTTTAAATATTTATAAAAAAGTAAACAAAATATATATTTAATTGCATTTTTAATTTTTAACAAAAGTTACTATTTATTAAAAAAATTATTATTACAAAAATAAAATATAATACTTATTTATTTAATCTATAAGTCATATATTTTAATTATTAAATTAATTGAGTAGCATAAATATATAAAAAAATATTTTGATGATATACAATTATTCTATTTTCTAAAATCATTACAACATTATATGAGAAAAATATATAACTTTTAAATAAATATTATATAATAATTATATTTATATAATAGTAATTGAGTTTTAGATTAAGATTTTATTAGTAGTATATAATTTAATATTTAAATATTTAAATTTTTTTTATTAATTAGTATATTTGAGATATATGTAATATTTAATTTTATAATTAATTTTTTGTGTTTGAGTAATTAGATGCTTTTGCTCTTTATGTATTATGATTGGAATTTTTTTTTTAGTAATCGGATGCTTTTGCGTTTGTAGTAGTTTTAAATATTTTTTATTATAATTATTTTATTAAAAATAAAAATTTAAAAAATTGAGTATTTTAATGAATTATAAACGAATTTCAAAACAAATCAAGTCCTCGAATTTGAATTTAACTCAATTATAATTTATTAACAAATCGAATTTGATTATAATTAATAAATAAATTTTTAATGAGCTGAATTTATATTTAATAGTTAAATGAGTTAAATTCAAATATAATTTTCAAACTCAGATTCAAGTGCAAACTAAAAAAAATATTGAATAGAATATGAATAAACTAAAATTCTACTCAATTTGATTACAGCTTTCTAAATGATATTTAGCTGAAGCATTATTTTAAAAGAATTCATAAACAATCTTGATAAACATGATTAAGTGTAGTAACAATTAAATTTACATGCCTATAGGAGTTTACGCGCACTGAAGAAAGAGTTAACTATATAGATAATTTTTTAATATAATAATATAAATTGTATGAAAGCTAGAAATGAAAATCACATGATCCAACAATGTTACAATATGTTTGAATAGTGCTCTGATATTTATATTACATAAAAAAAAATTAAATTTAAATTTAAATTTCATAAAAATTAAATTTATTGATGGACGTGGCTTGGCGTTGATGATGCCGGTAGGGATGGTGGCTGGCCTTGGAGATGATAACAGTGGTAGTAATGTTCAGCATCGGCAATGGTTGTAGCAGTGACGGTGGCCAGTGATAGTGACAGTGGTGGTAAATTACTCCTACTGTCAGTGGTGGATAATGATGGTATCGTCAGTATAATGATCTCGATAATCGTGAAATTATTTTTTTAATAATAATATAATTTTATAAAATTATGGATATAATTCTAATATTAATTTTAAATGTAATGTCAAATGATAAAATTGAAATTGAATTTTTCAATTTAAATTTAATTCTGACTACCCAAACCAACAGTAATTGTCTTAACACTTATAATCAAGATTTTGAGCTGATACAAGTCTCTGTTTCCTTTTTTTTTTTGAAAAAAAAAATTGAGTTTAAACTGAAATTTGAACTCATGAAGATTACTCCAATTCTATAGGTTTTCAAAAAGCCTATTACATCCAAAAGATTAACGACAAACCTCGTATTTTACAGGGAGTCCATTTTGACATAATAGTACACCACATTCTTGTATTCTACCATACTATACTTCATCGATGCATTCGCCTAGGAAACAATCTCCCCTACTCGTCCACTAATATTGTCAATTAGCTATTTAAGCAATTTACAAGAAAAGTCCGCCAAGGTTCAACTTAAAATTAAGTCCAATAAAAGCTAACTGAAATTGGAAGCACCGTCAAGATTTTAACTCATCACCCCCAATTTTCCAAATATAACTACTTATTGTTTAGTTCATAAATCCTTTTTCCAACTTAAGTACCATAGCAAAGAGTTTATTTATTAGACTGAAAATCCATTTTTTCCTTCATCAGTGCTTGGATCTTCAATTGATAATCCAAAATCCATTAAATTAAGCTGAAACAATGCAGTAAATTGAAATTTTTAAGTAATTGGATATTTTACATTTATGTGCAAAAGTGATTTTTATGTAAAAACACTGTAATAATCGTATTTTTTTAAGATTCATAAAAAATGAATTTTGACAAAAAATAATTTTAAGAAATACTGGATTTGGGCACAAGACTTTCCGAACACACAAAAATAATTATTTAACAGAGTGCATTAAATATGCAATTAATCATCCTCACTATCACAAACTGATATGTTGCACCATTATATTTGATTATATGCAATGTAATTTTTTTTAAAACTCTTTTTAGTTAGAAATAGACTTTGTTTATGCTTAAATTAAATAAATAAATTCAAATTACTGATGCTGATAATTAACATTTGCATAACGGAGATATACCTTCCGAGTGCCATGATTCTGTCACGGACCCAGTATCCCACAGATAAAGAACTAGGAATCCTGGAATCTTTTCATGCTTTCAGCTTTCCCCTTCATCAAATCCTAAGATTTATAAAAGCAAGCAAATTTCAGTTGTGCATATATTTCAAACAAAAAAACACTCGAAACTTAAAAAAAAAAAAAAAAAAGGAAAAACAAACAGAAAAGGACAGATGCTACTGTACATACGTGATCCAGCCTTTGCCTTCGTTTGTATAAAGCTGCAGGCTCTAGCAACCAAGTTGGCAACAAATTGGCAATCCACCTGAAAAACAAGATTTCAATGGATGTTGCCGCAGATATCAGTTCATCTGAATCATTCTCCTTTGCTGGCCTCCTATCTGTCCAAGATCTGCAACCAAAGTCCCCTCCTACAGACAGCAGCATCCAAATAAAGAAGCAAGACCTGGAGTTTGAGTTTAATCACAAATCCAACTCAGCTGCAAATAATTCATACAAGAATTACTCAGCTGATATTTCAATCTCCAGTGGACAGGTACAACTACAAACGTTTTTGTGTCAATCCGAGAAGGTGAACCATAAGCCTGCCTCCAAAGGCGCAATCCGAAGCAATAACAAGAGATTAATTGATGTTAATCATAATAGCATGAATTTCTCGAATAACCCAAATCCTAAAGAAAGAAATCAAGCAAAGAAGAAGAATACTGCTTCCAACTTATCATTTGGACAGAAAGTATTTCAGTTGTTTGTCTCTCCATGCAGGGAATGCCATGCTCACGAGCCAAGTATTAAAGCATGTACATTTCCAGAAACTGTCAAGTTACGTTAGATCGTGGCTCTAATTTTCATTTTTTCAAAATCGAGATTGCCAGTAATTCATTTGTCCAATTCAGCTGAAGTTATAACAGAAGCATTAATTCAATCTAAACTCCATATGCTGTTTTTTTTTTTTTTTCATTACATTGACTGAAGCACCACTAGTAGCTTACTAGTGAACCCAAACCTCCAAATATTAAATGAATAAATAACCTAAAAGTAAGATAAACCGATACGGAATATAACAAAATCACTCATTTTTGCACCAGTTTGGTTTCCTGGTATTGCACCAGGCTATCATAAGTCTCAACTGCTAATATATAGACATTTAGGCTCCATAGATCTTTAACAAAGCACAACTATTAGAAGGGCCCCAGGAGTATTCATTAAGAACTAGTACAATAAGGAATTACCAAAAATCAAATTCAAGAGTCATGACTTAAATTTTGTCCTTGAATTACACTTGCCTCGTGAAACAGATCTTCTTATACCACTTCTACTTTAATGTGTCTAACATCCCTTCCTTTTCCTTTTTCCAATTTGGACAAATAACAACTGCCAAAAACATGTTAAAGCATGGGCACAACCAGAGGCGGAGCCAAATTTTTTTATAAAGGGGAGCCAAATTTCACATTTTATAAATTTATAATCATTTAAAAGTAAAAAATGTATTGGATAAATTGAATATCATAAATATAGATTTAAAATAAGTACAAAATCATATGTACATAAGTATTTTCTCAATAAAAATGCATTAGATAAATTGTGGAGATGGAGAGAAGTTCAGGAAAGTTAGAGTTGAAGTTGGAGTTATGTTATAGAAGAAAATAACTTTTTGTCTTTCTCGATTTTTTTGCATTATGATTTAAAATTAATGGTATTAAAACCAATCACAATTTTTTGTCTTTTCCAATAAGTTTTGTAATTTAGTGTAGAAAGAAGGCTAAAGTGGTTAATCTATGTCAAATGCTTAATATGCAATTTTTCCAATTCAAAATAATATATTTATTATTTTTAAAAAATTAAAAGGCAGGCGATTTCCCACCATTTCAACTTATATGGCTTCGCCACAAAGTGCAACCATAGTATAGAGGCACAGCTCATAATAATATACATACGAGTTATATATGACCTAGTAGTCTGATTCTATAGCATGTAGAATTCAGATGGTGCGTGCTGTAGGAATGATGATAGCAGCAACTGAAGATATGGGAAGACTACTCGAACTCATCACTCACATATTGGATTTCAGAATGGAACAGGCATCAGGTTTTGAAATTCATGTATTTTTCTGAATGAAATCATATTTTAGCAGATTTTTCTAGAATATGCAGTGTTTCATTCCCTGTATCACTCCCTCTCCACTACGTCATAGGTTTGAGGACTATATAGTTAACTGGACTGATTTTAGGGAGTCTGGTGTCAATCTCCCACAGTTCAGATTCTGGTCTGTCTCATAGGATTGAGTTTGAACTGTAATAGTGCAGAGCTGCAGGCCTCATATGCTTACCATACAATTAAAAGATGCAATGATACTTCATGAAACTTTCCGTAGCAAAACAATGCAAAAGTTACCAAGTGCATGGTGTCAACTATAATTTCATTAAATAAACAAATGCCATAAGCAAAATAAGGCCAGTACCTCTCTCCATAAATATCTCCACATATTTGACAGTGCTGTAGAAAAGCAACATGTACTTACCATCCACAAACAAATGTATCTGAAAACCACAACAAAAATACAATGAACAAGCATTTCCACAAAAAAAGGGAGAAAAATAATAAAACAGTGAACATCAAAATATGCTGGAACAAATAATGCAAATTATAGAAGCCCAAAAGTTAGAAATGGCCAATGGATTTTAACTATCACTCTTACAAAACCATAAAGCAAATATCATAATAAGAAAAACTGGTGAACAACATGGTTACTTTGCTGCCTTCTAAGAAGCCAGTATATAAAAATCTGCAACTAATACAGAATAAAAAAGGCATTCCAGTTTGTCAAACCCAGCATTACTTATTATAATAATAAGGGTTAATTACAAAAAAAAAAACATGAACTATTAGCAAAATTTGCAATTTTAACATGAATTAAAAATTTTGGCAATTTAATTCAAATACTTTCAATTTTTTGCCAAATTTGCTTCTCACTGGAATTCGGCCAAAACTCCGGTTGATTGAGCGAACGTAACATTTTTTTATTAATATTTTTGACACATCAGCATTGATCAGGAAATTTTAAAAAAATAACAAAAAAGATAAAAACAAAACAAAACAAAACAAAAACAAAAACGCAGCTCCTTCTTCATTGCCATCTTCTTCTTCTTCTTGTTCTCAAAATCTACCATAGTTACAAAACCTAATTTCAATCCAAAAATCAAAAGCCTCAACCACCAAATCACCGCATCTCTTACCACGGCCCACTTTCAGATCAACAATATTTAAAAGCCCCAACCACCAAATCAAATCACTCTCTCTTTCTAATCCTTTCTTTTTTGATTCATGGCTGACTTTCAGATCAACAATCATAATCACTACCGCAATGCACAAGAGGTCCACACCCGAGCTTTCCATCGGCCTGAGAATCTAAAACAACTGGAGCAGTTGGTGAAGGAATCCAATGAGAAACGGGCAAGAATTCGCCCTATAGGGTCCCGGTTGTCTCCAAATGGGATTGGGTTGTTACAGGCAGGAATGGTGAATTTGGCGCTGATGGATAAGGTTTTGGAGGTGGATAAGGAGAAGAAGAGAGTGAGAGTTCAAGCTGGGATTAGGATTCAGGAGTTGGTTGATGGGATTAAAGAGTATGGCATTACTTTGCAGAATTTCGCCTCCATTAGAGAGCAACATATTGGTGGCATTGTTCCCTAAATTCAGCACTTTGAGTAAAATTTAGGAATTTATTACTCTAAGACTTTGAGGAATAAATTGGTGTCAAGGTTGTTAATTGGGATGAGTATAATGCGAGATTAAGGTCGCTGGGAATTCTTGTTAAGGCCAGAAATTTTTTTATCTTTCAGATGATTAAATTGTTTTGGCTTTTGAATTTTTTACTAGATTCGATTTTTATGGAATTTCTTATTATGTTGCTTTGAGTTTGTGTCATTTTTGAGTGACTTCATTTGGTGCTTTTTGTACTTTGTTCATGTGTTTTACCTTCCTGTTTTTTTAGTTCTTTTATGGCCATGGATACTGATTTGCTTTTGCTTGTGTGTATTGGGTTTGGATTTTTAATTTTTAAAATTCTTTTTTTTAATTTTAATTTTCAATTAAATGCTAACGTGGCAAAAATATTAATAAAAATTATCACGTCACCATACCACATCAGTTCCAGCACCAGACATCACACATGATTCCGGTTTTGATCAAAATTTGTCAAAAATTAGAACTATTTGAATCGAATTGCCAAAATTTTTTGTTCATGTTAAAATTGCAATTTCGCTAAAAGTTTATGTTTCTTTTTGAAATTAACCCTAATAATAAAGCACATCAAATGATAATCTTAATGTTTTCAATCCATATCCATATGAAAGATTAGGAACATACTCCAATGCACCAAGGAGGCCAGAGAGAGGCTAAACTTAATCACAAACAAATCGGGCAAACAATGAAAGTTGCAGTAACTGTTAAGCTTTTAGAAGCCAGCCAAATTCAACAGCAAGACCTGTAAATGGTTTTCTCGTATTCAATAAATAAGAATATATATTTTTAAGCTGAAAAAAAGAACTAAACAAACCAAAGGCAGAAGCAACTTCCATATTTTATTCCAAAAAGATCGGATAGGGGGAAACAAAAATCATTCATAGAAGAAAAACATCTGATCAAAATTCATGACATTCCACCTGAATCTCAGTTTTAACTACGTTAAATATGCCTCAAACATACTATTGGGATGTTGAATAACTAGAATGCACAGAAAACTATACGGGAAAAAAAAAAAGACTCGGCCTGGCATGTCAAGATTTCCCATACTTTGTACAATATCCCTGCAAATGAAAGAAGCAACTGTCAAACGCCAAGCACAAAGAACTTTCACAAATATCTATTCCTTCCCCAAGTGCATATTCTCTCTAAAATTTAAGACACTCACCTCAACAAGCTTAGCAATCTTAGGCTGGGATGAAGAAAGATATTGCTTAACTAATTCCATTGTAGTTGGAATTTGATGGGGCTGCAAAATGCTAAGAACCTTCTCAACTGCCTTTTTAACTATTGTGTTATGTGCATCCTTGCTGAGATGACCCTCACGCCAGGTTGGTTTCAACAATTCTTTAACAAAATCAACAAGAGCCGAACGAAAATGTCTTAAACCTCTTGATTCTCCATCTGTCTTTTGGTCAACATCCATTTTATTTTTTTGCCTAACCCTATCGACCTTTAAGTTTTTTTTGCGTCTTGGCCCTTCATTTTGGTGCCTACAATCACAATCAGCAACACTTTTACTAGTATTTGGAACATCTTTGAGATGACTAGTGCTTGAAGTATCTCCTTCCTTGGCAATAGTCCCTTTTTGCCCATTGACCTCACAAGTTCCCCCTTTCACCATTCCAGTCGCAAGCACATCTTTTCTAGGTGCACAGCAGCTCTTGTCCAACACATTTTCATGGAATCTACTATAAAAAGATGAAGTACTTCTGTCATCATTATGTTCTGGTCCAAGGGTACGACTTAATAAGGAGTTACCATATGCTGGTTGATGTAATGTATCAAGGCTGGTTTTCCCCTGCCTAACAAAAGAAAATTTGAAGGGAAGTTTGTTTCCTGTAGCAGGCAAGTCAATGCTATCACGAAGAGGGTCATATTGGCTTCCTGGAGAAGATGCCGTTGTATGAGTGATAAAAAAAGATGGTTGAAAAGGTACAGATGGTTCCCAAACATTTGAGGAAATTTTTGTTTTATGTTCTGCATGGTGCAGTGGATCTCCAGATGCACTAGTTAGAGGTAAATTCTCTCGCTCAGAACCAGAGAGAGGGGAAGCACTTTGCAGTAACGAAGATGATCTAGAAGTGCGATAGTGTCTATCACTGTCCAACAACTTTTGAGGACCAAGGGAACTTGTATCCAAAGAGGAACTAAAAGAAAATGATGGTCCTGTCCAAGCTGAGACCTGGTGAGATGTCAACATGCCACTACTTGGAAGAGAACCATCAAAGCTTGAACTATGCACATATTGGCCTCTAATATATTTTAGATTGTACAGACTGCTTAAATAAGAAGAGAGATTCCCACCCTGGTAATTAGCCAAGCCACTTGAAGAAGATCTATGTTCAGGAAGCAAGTTATTCTGGAACGAAGGAGAGCTATACTTATTAATTGGGGAGGTATAGCTTCCATAGTCAGTAGCAGGCCAGTGCCGTCTAAGATTCTCTATCCCTACATCCTTTAAGGAGGAAGAAATTCCAAGATCATCTTCTGATGAAGGAAACTGCTGGGTGTCAGGACGGACACCCTGAGATAAGTCCTCTCTCAGAAGTGATGAGGACTTATGTTTGTCATCCAACTGACGCAAGCTTCTGCTTTCCACAATTTCAAGGGCCAAGTTTCTTTCCGAAGAGAAATGATGAGAAAAAGAAGCCTCATTTCCTATTGAAGAAGCCATTATGTCAGGAAAATCAGGCAACTTTGGTTTTTCCATGATGCGTCTCGTACCTGATACAGGAGAAGATGCGAGGCGTGCATTATAAATATCATAACAGAATGGAGTTTCCTCAACATTCACACCACAAGAATATTAAATACCTTCATTGAACTGGTCTCCTTTTGATAAATTTGCAGCAGCTGCATCTCCCTCCAGCTGCTCTTTAGCATTATCTGTTTCCTTGTTTAAATGAAGGAACCTACAAGAAGTCCCTCTAATGCACCACCCTTTAGCAAAAAAGTCGCATATAACTGCAGGGCGTTTGTTCCGATCCTTAAACTCAGCAGAAGGGGATAGACTTCGAGTCCTAATCTCTGAAGTAAACAATCTGGAAAACCTAATGGTTAGCAGGAAGTAGGAATCGATAGTGGCAAGCAGAAAAGTTAAAATCGAAAAAGCGAGATTAGGCAGCGAAAGGCAAGAGGCAAGTAGCATTAAAGTAAAATTAAAGAAAATATTAAGCCAGTATCACTACACCTTGATGTTGTTTGCTCTTTATCATCCTCTGGCTGCATTTCTATTGGCTTAAGTTCTTCCTTAGAATCCAGAATATCATTAACCTCCATGCCTGAGCAGCCTTTTGTTGCAAAGGCATTAAACACATTTTCTGTGATACTAGATGGACTGATGGTCTCAGCAGCCATAACTCCACTATCACATAAATGAGCCTTGCAATCACTAAGGGGTTCACTGATTTCTTTAGAGTTAGGCTTCATCACAAGGACCTCAGCATCTTTTTTTACTACAGACTCTGGACTTCCATTGTCCCTAGTGGTAATCAAATGTTCTCCTGATTTGAGACACTTGGAGTCCTCATAGTTCACATCCGATTCCTCCAGCAATGCCAATTGTTCATTCTGAGGACCAGAAAATTTGGAATTACAAACACTACCTTCTACAAGGGAATTAGATGGTAGCCCCAGCTCAGATTTTCCCAGAGCAGAGCACGATCCCAGTTGCCTGTCATTCCCCTCTAACTCCATATCTTGACTAATATCTACATGGAAGAAGAACTAAATCAAGAAATGAAACAATATCAGTTTCCCTAGAACACGTCTGCCTGTTCACATGTCAAATGAGGCCCTAAAAACTGATACTTGGGAGACAATTAGTTAATCACCAAACAGAATACAACACCGGATAACCTATCAGTGATTCTAGGTCAGATGCAAGCCTTCATGTTGCACCTATGCACAACTGCAGACTCGAGCAAAAGATAGAAAAGTCTACTTCATTTGTAACAATATTAAAAGGTCACAAGAACAAGCCTCAAGATGCAATACAGGACAAAGGCCTACAATATAAAAGGAGGATCGCCCAAATCTAAACCAAGAAACCATAGAAAACTACAGGATGGAATATAAATTCATGATCTAAACCACCTTTCAGACCAAGTGATAGTAAGGACAAATTTACTATGTAAAAGTCACTATTGGAGGAAAGTTCATTTTCTCTTGCAAGGCATTCTCTGTGTATTTGGCATCAATGCATTATTAGATCAAAATTTCAAATTTCTCAAAAAGCCAAAATGAGGGTCAATAGTTCACTTAATGAAATATTATTTTGACCTCAATCGTGAGTCATTAGCTGGTTTAGGTACTGGATTATATTTCTCATAATGTTTACCATCTCTACTAAAAAGGGTCTCAATCCCAAATGTTAATGTTGCCTCATCAATCTTTTCCTTCTTTCCTATTTGAGACCATATCCTCCATTATTTATACATACAAAAGGGTAATTACTAATTACTAAAACCCCCCAGAGATTTGCCTTAAGGGTAGGATGCCAAATCTGATTAGTGTGGAAAAGGGAGGAAGAAAGAAGAAATATGAAGCTGAAAAGAAGGATAAAAAGATGAAGCATGACCATGTAAGAGGGCTTAAACATGTGCAACACAACACAAGAACAGTAGAACTGCATCTGTCCTGAAGACTGCCACATTACCATCAGAATGCAGAAAGCAAATAAGAAAAAGCCTAAAGGATCAGTAGTATAGTAAAAGAGGATATCCGATAATGGTTTGCATATAAAAAATTACAGTTGAGGATTCATGTAGTTGCATCAAATGGGATAAAGGTTTGTCGAACTTGATTTTTTACTTTTTAGTTTTTAATGATGAATACCTGCATTTAAAAAGAGTACAGTGAAGCACCTAACAAGCACCCTTTTATTTTTTTATTCAATATTGTGCGTCTTTATGGGATGGAAAATGCATTCAGCATTTCATTTCCATGTGCAAATATGTATAGTTTATTCAACCTTTTCAGTAAGAATAAGATTAATGTAGTAGTGTTAAAGGAGGGACAGGTAATACACGAGAAAAATCATGGCTTCAACAAAATATTGTATTTCAAGACAGCTATAGGAATCCACAGTTCGAAGGCATGGCAAGAGAGTAGTAGATGAGATGGCTTCTTGGCATGAAGCCTGCTTGTTGAACAAGAGATTGTCAGAGTCCTTAATGGGGGCAGTGAAGATAAAGCTAGGGACTAGATGGTTTCAATATAACAATTTTTCTAGTACAAACTACAATGAGAAGCATTGAGATATTAAAATTTTCAAATATGGAAAAAGGCATTCTGCAAGTTGCTTGAATGATACGTTTATTTACTTTGATACCTAAAAAGAATATTTGGTCTTAATTGTGAATGGCTTCACTACAACACTTCTTCAAGCAAATGGGAGCAGTACATAAGTGTTGTTTTAGAAGCCTTTGAGCAATTTAGTGGGAAGAGCAGATTTTACTTATTTGAAATAGCTTTGTGACTTTGATAACAGAAGAATGAGGTCATTAACATTATATGTAAAGATGATAGCAGGCGATTCTGAAGGTTTTGGCATTGAGATTAAAGAAGGTGATTGTTGAGGTGGTGAGAATCTATTTGACATAAAGGTTGTATTTCATGTGTTCCAGTGAATTTGGTAAATAATTTTGACTATTGATAACCACCAAGGAAAAATATGGCCAATATACATTTCCCATGCAAATATGCAGATGTACACCACACCATTTACTTCTGCATTGTGGATGAACTATTAATTTTGGGAGAAATATATTTGGTAGTGAGAATTTGATGAGTACTAAAAAGATCAATGGATAAAGAGGTAAAGCTATACTCTCCAATCTCTCTCTTTCCACCAATCATGCCACTTGCTAGATCACAAACTGCATTCCCACAAAAAGCATGTTACCATATAAGAACAGTTATAGCTTAAAGCTTCCACATTGAGACAAAAGTACCCCAGCTTTTCCCTCAAGTACTTGCTAGTATCGAAAAAAGGAATATTCCCTTTATTACCCACTATCATAATACCCCATATTCCATCCTCCTAAGTTTTTTTTTAGGGAAATATTCCTTCCTCCTAAGTAAATCCAGCAACAACCTGAAATACAGATCTGACACCAAAAAAATAAACTGGTCTCTAAATCTATTTTTATAGAATTAAACTAGATAAACATTAACCATTTTTAAGTTGCATCTATTAATATGTCACTGTTACCTTCAACAACCAAATAAAATAATAAAGCTCTCGCAATTACACTTAGGAGCTGTCATTGAAAACCCACATAGCAAATCATACAGAATTCTAAACAATCATAGAAAAAAAAAAAACTGAAATCAACCAGTAGGAGGTGATACCTATCTACGTCTCCTAATCAAATTATAGGTGAAACCAGCATTTCCATCTAAAATAAGGTGGCAGATGAATATCATCAATCTTAAAGAAACTGCAAAGTAGGAGAGCACCCTATTCCTCACACAAACACAGTGTATCAAGCCTAGGCAATAATTCCTTAGGTGTGATTGCCAACAACAAAAAAATTCCCACTAAAAACAGAAGGCATGAACTTCAAAGAGAGCCTTCCCAGTGCCAATCACCTAATAATCTCCCACCAAAATCTAAGACACAATAAACGTCATTAATCTCAGTAACACTCAAGACTCCTCAAAGAACTTTATAGCACAAAGTGTACCTTCCACAATTAAATTTTCTTGCACTTGTTTTATGGAGTTAAAGACTCTGGAGCTAAATTGCATTCTTTAACAGTTAAATGAGTATTTGACTATCAAATGGACAGAATTTGATATTAGATAAGCATCTCTATCTCAATTAAAATTAAAATGTTCCAAATAATGTCCTCAAAACAATACCATAAATCAATAGCAATACATAATCAAAGCGCTAGGGCAGCAATGACAACATAGTACAATTTTAAGAGAAAATTACCAGATCAATCGTATATAAGAACTAACCGTTGTGTTTCTCATGAAGTTGTGATGATGAATCTAATATATCCTCTTCTTCTTCCTCCTCATCGTCATCGTCTTCTTCTACTTCGACTTCTTCTTCTATCTCTACTTCCTCTTCCACTTCAATCTCTTCATATTCTTCTTCTTCTTCTAATTCTATTGCTTCATCATCGTAATTGTCATTATCTTTACCGTCTTCCTCTTGTTCCTCAACTTCTTCCGGTTCCTGTTCCTGGTGTTCGTCATTATCAAAGTCGGAATCGGAGATTTCAGCTGATGGATCGGAGGAAGAAGGGGCGTGATCCTCATCGTCCTTGTCGGAGCGCGTGGGGGCTGAGGATGATGGTGGCATTGGGTTTTTGTTTGTTCCGGTTATTTTGTGTTCACTGAGCTGTGAGATTTCGAACGAGGAGACGCTGAACTGGGCTCTGTATACTGAACTGGGTTCTGTATGACAAGGAGCACGTTGAGCCCAATTAAGTATGCGCAATAATGATAAGGCGATGATCGTGGAGCTGAGTTTGGTGGAGGCGATTTGGATGAATCATCTTGATGATGATAAGGATGCAGTGGTGATGATGGTCTTATGATTAGACATACTCCTTCCGATCCGTCCGAATTTGAAGAAGTAATTAAAAAAATTAAATATTAGGAGTCGAATTATAACTTATATGTTTCAAATCTATTCTAGTCAATAGATGACTCGACTAATTTTATTGAATTTGTGTTAAAATAAATTTATATTTTAAAATATTTTTCCCGAAACTTTTTATATTAAATATGCTAATTATTTTTCTTTTTAATTTGTTAATTTTCCTTTATTTAGGAAAAAATTATTGAAATTGTGGATCCAGCCCGAGGACGGGCCGATCAATATTTTTTACCCATATCTAAAATACTGGATTAAAAACCAATTGAACATACCGATTAATTAATCAAATTGGATCAATTTTATTAATTTTGGCTGATTATTTTTTTATCAAAAAAAGTCGTTTTATTATTTAAATTTTTTTAATAAATCTTTATGCTCAAGGAAATTCGAACCCAAAATTTTTTGAAGGTCTTTTAAGGTTATTTTCAGTGTACCAAGAACAAATTTTATTAATATTTTTTCAAACTTAATATTTATAATTATCAGATAATTTAATTAATTAATAAATTATATTATTAATTTTTTAAGATAATTAAACCAATTAAATTTAATGTATCCTTAAAATATAAATATATATATTTTTGTGATTTGAAATTTTATTTTAATTATTATTTAGGGTTAATTACAAAAAAATATCAACTATTCGCAAAATTGTAATTTTATTACGAACTAAAAATTTTAGCAATTTTATACATATGCTTTTAATTTTTGACAAATTTATCATGAAATCAGAATCTGGTCAGAGTTTCAGTGCTGGAGTTGACGTGACATGCTGACGTGATATTTTTATTATTATTTTTATCATATCAGCATCTGATTAGGAAATTAAATCGAACCAACTAAATTAAACGGAATTAAATTAACTTGAATCGATTGGTTTGATTTGATTTTTCAAACTTCAGTTTGGTTCAATTAATTTTTTGAAATTTTATTTTTTTATTTGGTTTATTTTTTAAAAAAGATATATATATATATATATGATTGGTTTGGTTTATTCGGTTTCTTTTAAAAAAACAAATCGAATAAAAAATCAAAATTTTAAAAAATTAATCAAACCGAACTGAAATTTGAAAAATTGAATCAAACCAACCGAAATAATTTTATCATTTTGATTTCTTTTTGAAATAATTAATCCCAAAAAAACTGAAATTTCAAAAAAATTAATCGAATCAAACTGAAGTTTGAAAATTGAATCGAATCGATCGATTCAAGTTGATTTGATTCAATTTAATTCAGTTTGAGTCGATTGGTTCGATTTAATTTCCTAGTCAGATGCTGACGTGACATAAATAATAATAAAAAATTTCACATCAGCTCCGGCATCGAAACTTTGACTAGAGTTTGATTTTGTGGTAAATTTGTCAAAAATTAAAAGTATATTTATAAAATTGTCAAAATTTTTAGTTCATAATAAAATTACAATTTAGCGAATAGTTCATGATTTTTTTTGTAATTAACCCTATTATTTAATATATTTGTTAACTAATGTATATTGATTTATTTATTTTATATAAATCTATTTTATTTATCATATTTTTAATATGTAATATAATTATAATATATCTTATATTTATTACATATTTAGTTTAATTATGATTTAACACTTATTAAATTTTTTTAATGGCAAAACTATTTAAATATTAAAAAATTACAGGACAACTAATATGATGCATGAGTTAAATTTTTTTCATATAATAATATATGATATAAAAAAATATTTTTTATATTTTATGTAAAATTAATTATGATAATTTTTATTTTTATAATAATTAGTTATTATTATATTATTATTTTAAATTTAATTGAATTATTTTTCTATTGTATAATAGAACAAATAGATTAATATATTTTTTTTCTATTATATAATATTAAATTTAATTATTTATAGTTTTATACCGATTTAATTGGTTTAATTTCAATTGAACTTCTGACCATTTGTCTTCACCGGTTCTTTTACTGGTTTGATTCTGAGAACATTGAAAAATTCATATTTAAAATAGATTCAAGTCTAGGAAAATATTTAGGCTTGATTAATTGGGTTGGATTGAACTTAGACCTAATGTAAAAATACTTGGTCCGACAAAACCTGACTTGAACTTAGTTTGACTTGTAGAATGGACAAGCCAATTTATGATGGTGAAATGGAGGCGATGGTAATGGTTAATGCTTGGTACATAATATCCTACTAAAACCTTTGCTTTCAGCAATTTAAGTATCTATAGGTTTGCAATCATATTTATTAAATCGTTCAAAAACTTTCATAATATATGTCTTCTGGATGATCTCTTAATATGTCTTCACTCATATCCTTTATTTTAAAGTTTGATAATAATTACATTTTGATATTATTCAAATACTTTTTATCATTTCTAACTATTAATAATATAATAACATAATGATAAACTTGTCCTTTGACCTTTTAATATATACATAATGGTCTGAAATCATTTGACATAATTGCATTATGAAAGTGAATATATCATTGTCTTGAACATTGCTTCAAATTATATAATTGACGTTATCAATCTGCAAACCTTTTGTTTTTAGTCTTCTTTGATGAAACCCATAAATTATTCCATATAAATATCTCCATCTAATTCTCTATTAAAAAATGCAGTCTTTACATCTATTTGATGTCATTCAAAGTCAAGATTTATGGCAATAGCTATAATTAACCTTATAGAAGTAAACCTCACAATAGGAGAAAAAAGTATCCTCATAGTTAATCTATTTCTGTTGTGTATACCCATTTACAACGAGATGAGCTTTGTATCTCCTGATACTGCCATCAATATGCTTAATCTTGATAACTCATTTGTTTCTAATGGATTTATGTCCCTTCTAGAGATCTACCAGTTTCTAAACTTAGTTTGATCTCATAGACTTTATGTCTTTTTCCATTGCTTTTATCCATTTATCCTTAACAGGTCATAAGATAACATCTTTTACTTTTTATGACTCTTTTTCTTCTTCTTCTTGTGTAATCATAAAAACCTCATCAATTCCTTTGATCTCAAAATGACGGCGAGGAATACTTTTGCGGTTACTATGTCTCAACTGAGATTCTTGAATAATATTTTCATTAAGATCTATAGGATTTCCACTAAACCATTATCAAAATCTATCAAACTCCCACTAGAACCATGATATTTACTTCCATTTGGACTAAGAACACTCTTATTCAAACCAGTTGGTGGAACTAAACTAATTTCATCTATCAAAATTTCTCCCACTTAGATGAAGTGATCCGTGTGAATCTTCATATGTGATCTCAAATGAGGAAAATTTATGATTCAAATCACCTTAGAAAAATTGTTCTTTAAGAATGTAACATCTCCTGATTCAAATCCAGTTATAATTTGACTATTTTGCTCACCTGTGAAAATTTATCCTTTTGACAGTTTAAAATATCTTACAAATTTACCCTTCTTATACCTTGGGCCTAATTTTTCATATTTGTGAGTGGTATCATGAATATAGGCAAACATCCCCAAGGTTTTAGGATGCTTAAGTCAGGGTAGACTATCTACCTCTTGTAACGTGAAAAAAAAAAAGATATTTAACTTGTATAACCAGTTTAAGAAGCAATCACGAGTGAAAAGCATCCTCGAATTCACAGTCTAAAGTCTTAATGTCACTCTTCAGCTCTTCACCAATGTGAATGACTTTGAGAGGAAAGATATGATTCCTTTTTTGTAAAATTTACGCTTAGATACTATTTTATTTTTTAAAATATAGCTCCTTATAACTTCTCACTAATAAGAAGTTACCAAATCCATTTAAAATTTAAACTAATAATATCTAAATATTATGATTTATATTAGTTAATTATCCTTTATAATTAATTATGATATTATAAATTTGGAACTATATATTCATAATTGGGCATATCCAAACTTGTATCTAATTATTTCAATATCTCTTACTAGCATATGATGAGACATGACCCTCCTATAACTAATATTACAGAATTTCATATTCGATAAATAAATCATGTGATCGATATACTTCGAAAGCTCTTCGCTATATGCTTGTTAGAGATATATAATATCTCAATAAAAATATTTTGAGTTGATAGTATTACCTCTATTGAACTCTAAATACTATAAAAATATTATGCTACTAATTGAACTTTCTCAATTAATTCAGTTGAAAAGATACGCAAAATATTTGTATTCAATCTCTTATCTTTATTATTAATCATGTAACATATGGTATTAAATGGTATAATAATATTTCAATATACAAGATATTTAATAATAATATAATGAGTAAAACATAACAAAATGTCAAGATAAGAAAAAAATAATATTAAAATTGAGGAATTTAATATTAATAAGGTTTTAAGTTTTTAAGTAAATTAATTATAAATTTTACTATATTATATTAATGCATCAATATTTTCTTTCGCAAAACCTTATTATTATTATTATTATTGTTGTTGTTGTTGTTGTTGTTGTTGTTTGGTAAAACATTATTTGTTTCTCATTTCTATCTTCTTCTTTTTTTTTTTGGAAAGGTACAAAAAATATTATGTGGTTTGATCATTTTATAATTTATAATTTATAATTTTTTTTGATAAAATAGAGCTATGGTTTGCACCGTTAACAATCTTAAGTTCATATTGCTAATGATGTTAATCAGTACTGATACGGTGCTTATGGAATATAAATGTCATTATTGCTAGATAAACGTTACCTTAACAAATATTAATAATATTAGTTCTATAAACTTCAAATTACTAATAATGCAAGCCACAAACTCCATTTTATTAAAATAAATTTTATGGACCCTAAAATATAAAAAATCAAATTACAAAGTAATTTTTTTTTTTTATCTCCATTACTTGGTGTTGATTCTACATATAGACATCAAGCTCTAAGCTGGATAATTGCACATTAAAATATGATCATACCTTAAAAATGGGTAAATTATACTCGTCATTCCTTAATTTATAGCTAATGCAAATAATCGTTCCTAAATTAATTTTTATAACAATAATATCAGTTGTTATATCACTTATAACATAAATGTTCCATAATTCATTTTCTGTTAAATTCACTAATGAAAAACATACGTGATTGACGCATCAACTATTTTAAATTAAAAAAAAAAAGCCACTTCGTCTGTTAAAATTATTTTTTCATCCTTTCACTCAAGCGCCTAACTACCCCTCTCCCTCTCACCTTTGTTTCTCTTTCTTCTCTTTCTCTCCAACTCCACCTGCTACCCTGCTGTTGTTCCACTCGCTGCTCCTTGTGCATCACCTCCAACTACCCCATCTCCTCCACCACCAGAGGCTATATCACCTCCACCATTCTCTGAGCACAACACTTATTCTCAATCTTACTGTAATAATACTACATTCAATAGAGACAGAGATAGTGAAAGTGTAGAGCAGAGATTGTTAGAGATTCTTCATATATTGTAGAATAGAAATTTCACTTGTATTAAGGATTATGCATTAATTAGGAATCCTTATTTGCTCTATATTTGTTTCTCTTTCAGCTTTATTAGATATGTATAAATTGGGTTATACTCCTTTGATTAATTTAAGAGATATACAACTTCTCACAATAATCTTTACATGGTATCAGAGCTAATACTCCTACGAGATCAATAATTTTTTTTCAACCCTTCTTTGTTCTTCTATAATTCTTTTCTAATGGCTTCTATTACTCCTTCATCCTCTAACCTAATTCCTTTTTTTTCTTCTACCTACACTCATCAAAATTTCTCTATAAAATTAACCAGTAAAAATTATTTAGTTTGGAAAACTCAATTTATTCATCTTCTTAATTATAAAAAACTTACCTCTTTTATTGATGGAACTACTCCATCTCTTCCTTTAACTATTCTGAGTAATGGTGAAAATCCTCATGAAATTCTAAACCCTGCATATGAAACATGGTTTTTACTTGATCAGATGCTTCATTCTTGGTTACTCTCATGTCTTACTGAGAAAATTTTTCCATATGTGGTTGGCTTTACTACATCTTTACAGGTATGGTAGGCTCTTGTTCATACTTTTGGAGCAGTTAATCAGAATCGTCAACTTCAGCTCAATATTGAGTTACAAGAACTTAAAAAGAATGATTTATCTGTTAGCTCTTATCTCAACAAAACTAAATCTCTTGCAGATGAATTATAAGTTGCGGGAAAGGGAGTTTCCCCTACTGAATTTAATGCTATTATTTATCGAAATATTGGGAGTGAGTATCATAGCATTATTACCACTCTTAATCTTCGCCCAACTCCAATCCTGTTTCATGAACTTTATGGGCAACTTGTGGCTCATGAATTCTTCTAAATAGTATGAATACTCCTATTGCTAATTACCTAAATAGGTCTGGCTCATCTACCTTCTCCCACAGTCGTCGTCCACCATGGGTGGGCTGCTGCCAACGCCACAACAGCAGCTGCTGTCGATGTCACAATAGCAGCCTCCTTAAGTATCACGCCCAGCTTCCTTATTCAAACCAAATTTCAGACGTGATTTTCAGGGACCTTGTCAGATTTGTGGCATGCGCAATCACACTATTGATCGCTGTCATCGCCAGTACTCTAATAATTCTTGTCGACAGTTTCAACTCCAAGCTAATTTTACCTTTTCAGGTAACACTTATCTCTCTCATTACAATAATCATGGTTGTGATCATCATCTTTGGTATCCTAATGCCGGTGCAAATTCATATGTTACACTCGATATCTCAACATTGAGTAGTGTTTCTGAATATAAAGGGGGTGATCAATTGCATGTCGAGAATGGTCAAAGTTTATAAATTTCTCATATTGACAAAGTTTCTTTTCCTTATTCGCATGGTTTTGTTCACATGGTTTCTTAAATATGAATAATGTATTATATGTTTCTCGTATAATTAAAAATTTGCTTTCAGTTAATCAATTCGTCAAAGATAATAATATTTTTTTTGAATTTTTGGCCAACTCATTTTTCTATCAAGGACCAGGAAACCAAAAAACTATTCCTCCGTGACCCAAGTAGGAAGGGTTTGTATGTGATGTGTCAATCACGTGCTCAAAGGAAGGAGGTACATTCTACGAATACACCTCCACCACATGAAGATTGATATGCTAAATTCGGTCATCTTAATATTAGAAAAGTCAAACAAGTTGTCAAAAATTTTAATTTAGGATATTTTGTTAGTCCCAGTTATATTTGTCATTCCTGCTCTTTAGGAAAATTACATAAATTACTATTTTCAACTATTACTCATTCGAGTTCTCAGCCTTTTGAAATCATACATTCTGATGTTTGGGGACCTGCCCCTATGTTATCTCACTATGGTCATCGTTATTTTGTTATTTTTGTTAACTATTTCAGTCGATTTACATGAATTTATTTTATGAAAAATAAAAGTGAAGTTTTAGTTATTTTTAAACAGTTTGAATCTTATGTTTTGCCTCAATTTCAAACCTCAATTCGCACTTTTCATTCTAATTAGGATGGTGAATATCAAAGTTTAAATAAATATTTTCAATAAGTTGGTGTTTTTCATCATATTACATATCCCTATACACATGAGTAAAATGACTTATCTGAAAAGAAAATTCGTCATATTGTTGATACTGGTCTCACATTTTTAGCTATGCACACATTCCTTTAAATTTTTGGAAATTTTCTTTTGATGTTGCAGTTCATTCTGTTAATTATATGCCATCTAATATCTCTATTGCTACACAAAGTCTATTTTTTCACTTGTTTTTGCAATATCCCAAATACAAAGAATTTAAAATTTTTGGTTGTGCAATCTTTCCTCTTTTAAGAATTTACAACTCTCATAAATTTTTCTATCATTCACAACTTTGTATTTATTTGGGTCTCTCACCTAATCATGCATGATATAGGTGTTTTAATCCATTAATTGGACGGCTTTATATTGCTTAGCATGTCCATTTTGATGAGTCAGTCTTTTCTTTTAAAAATTTGTATCAGTCTACAGGCACAGATGCGGTTTCTTCTTTTAGTACATGGCTGACAATTTCACATCCAAACTCAACATCATTGGCACCACAAACAGCCCCATCATCAGGTATGTCTTCTTTTACTAATTCTTTATTTTCTCATACCCAACCAAGTTCTTTGTTTTCTTCTCCATTACCAACATCATAGTCCTCCTATATACCTCACAATTCACCATTATCAAGTTCAGAATCAACACCACCTTCATCTCAACTCAAAATGAGTCCTTTATCATATTTTTATTCACCCATGAATAGTAGTCTCATATCCTCTTTTAGACATCAAACAACATCTCCATCCACTTCCTAAGGCCTACCATTATTGGTCGATTAATTCTCAACCAACTCGCCACCAATCACTAATTCGCCATCCATTCAACAGCCCCAAGTCGCACCTCAAGCCAATCCGCTACTGCTGTAACTTCAGCAGGCCCAACCCGACGCCACCCATCTATAAATAGTAGCCCATACACATTTCCTGCCTCTTCGTACTACCGCAATGCCTTCTAGAAAAGTCTTGATAGTTGAAAGTAAATCATCCATTAATTACTTGGACATAGAACCTACTTCGTATACTAAAGCCAAACCATATGTTTAATGGAAAAAAGCTATGTTAGATGAGATTAATGCTTTATAACATAATAATACATAGCAATTGGTACCTAGACCGATTGGTATGATTGTTGTTGGAAATAAATAGATTTTTTGAATTACAAGGAAACGTAATGGTACTATTGACAGGTACAAGGCTCGGTTAGTAGCAAAAGGCAAAAAAATGGAATTGACTATAATGAGACTTTTAGTCCGGTGTTAAAGCTACCACCATTCGCATGGTGCTATCCTTAGTAACAATTTTTAAATGGTCTACTAAGTAACTTGATATTTTTAATGCCTTTTTACATGGTACTCTTGATGAAACTATATATATGGAACAACCACTTGGTTATGTAGATCCTCTGAAACCAGATTATGTTTACCAACTTAATATATCTTTGTATGGGCTCAAGCAAGCACCACGTGCTTGGTTTCATAAATTTGCAACTTTTCTTTTTGGTCTTGCGTTTCAGGCTTCCAAAGCGGATAACTCGCTATATATGATAGAGAAAGATAATCATCACCTATTTGTTCTTGTCAATATGGATGACATTTTGGTTATAGGTTCTAATGCCTCGCAGATATTATGGTTTTTCCAAGCCATGCGTGCTACCTTTCCTGTCAAAGATTTGGGCGATCTTCATTATTTTCTTGGCATAGAGGTAACTCGGACTACTTCGGGTATGCATCTTACAAAACATAAATATATTTTTGATCTCTTGCATAGGGAATGAATGAATGATGTTAAAGCTTGTGCCACTCCTATGGCTTATGTGCCATTATTACCCAAAGATTCGGCTTCTGTATTTTCTCATCCTGAGTGTTATCGTCATATTGTGGGTGCTTTACAGTACATTACTCATACACGTTCGTATATTTATTCTCTATCAACAAGCTTTGTCAGTTTATGCATCAACCTAATGAGGATCATTAGACGGCTCTCAAGCGACTATTATGCTATCTCAAAGGTATTTTGCGCATGAGATTATATTTCTCATGTAATTCATCTTGCAGATAGTTATTGGGTTGGTTGCTTAGATGATAGGCAATTTACTACTAGTTATGCTATTTTTATGGGTCATATTCTTATTTCTTGAATGACAAAGAATCAACATATCATTGCTCGCTCTTCTACTGAGAGTGAGTATCGGGCGTTTGCTAATGTTTCTTCTGAAACAGTTTGGATTATGTTTTTATTATTGGAACTTGGTTTTCTCCATATTATTCGCCTATTCTATGGTGTGATAATCTGTGAACTGTTTATTTATCTTCTAATCCTATTTTTCATGCTCGTACTAAGCATATTAAACTAGATTATCATTTTGTTTGTGAGCTTATAGCTAGCAAAAAATTACAGGTTCAGTTTATTAAATCTGATAATAAACTTGCTGATATTTTTATGAAGCAATTGGGTCATCGTTTGTTCATTACAAATCATGTCAAGTTACGCCTTCAGGATCTTTCGACATCAACTTGAGGGGAGTATTAGAGATTCTTCCTATATTATAAAATAAGAATTCTAATTGTTAGAGATATATTTTCTTCCTATATTATAGAATATGAATTCCACTTATATTAAGAATTATGTATTAATTAAGAATCCTTATTTACTTTATATTTATTTCTCTTTTAGATTTATTAGATATGTATAAATAGAGATGTATTCATTTGATTAATTTAAGAGATATACAACTTCCCACAATAATTTTTACATAAACAAAGGTGGCGATGCAATCAGGTGGGGAGATGAAATAAGGAGAGAATGGAGAATTGTAGGTGACGCCGATAGCGAAAGAGGGAGAGGGAAAGAGAGATTACGCTAGAGTAGCACAGTCAAATCCTCCAGTCCTCCGATGGTGCGTAAGGTCACGGGCAATCTTAATGGGGTTGTAGGAAGGTTCGTTTGTTTATCAACCGTAAGTTTTTTTTTATAGTAGTAGTGTTAGGCCGGAGTTTGTGAGTCAACAATTTCCTGTCTTGGGCTCGAGTTCAATGTTGCTGGTTTTGTAAATAGTGGAACTCAGAGCGACTCAGACTCATCATTTCTATAGCACCTGCCTTTCCTGCTGCTGCAAATATTCCATGACAAGTTGATCTTAGCCTTGCTGGGAGAATCTCTGCTGGGACAACAAATGTGGTGGGGTCCAAAATTAGCAAAGAAAAAGGTTAGCGAGTACATTGCAACAAAACCTAATCTGTAGGGCTTCAAGGTCCAGTGATGGTATGGGATAGCAAGTGCAAACATGAACACTGTCATGAAGAAGAAACCCATCAATTTAATGGCAAATCTCCTGATATGGTCAATAAAAAACATTGTAAACCAATATCCTGGCACCGTACTACATAGTGCAATGAGTGTTTGAGCCCTTGCAATCCGATAAACCTCATGAATTGCATTCATTTTTGCTGCGTTAGGAATCTAATTGATTGTTGTAAAGATATCCTCTTGGGAAAGATTATGGCTATAAAAAGCACTATCTAACAAGAACCAAGTAGTAGTTCCTAGCAAATGAAAACCATGGCACTTGGCGAATTCTTTAGAGAACAAACCAAATGAATTGGCTGGCTCTGCAGCTATCTTATATACCTTCTCCTCCTCTGCTTCAAGTTCAACATTTAACACCTTAGACATATCTGCAACAACTTGTTTTGCATTCTTAGCAACAAAGGCTGTGTAATAGGCAGTTTCAGGCATCTTTATATGCTAATAGTAAGTGAAAGCAGCAGGCAAGGCACTGAACATCAAGATTATGCGCCAAACATAGTCAGCTTGAGAAACAAACGAGTCTTTTTTATTCATTTCATATGAGGGGGCCTTGAATTTGTGATCAGATGAACTGGAAACAATAAGGGCCACAATCCCTCCAGCCAAAATCCCAAATCCTTGCATAGCAAAAACATCAGCTATAATTGCTCCACGAGTCTTCTTGTTAGCATATTCAAACATAATTATAGCAGATAAGGGATAATCACCCCCAATACCAAACCTAGCTAGAACCTAAAGAAATAAAGAATGGCCATAGTACCCTTAGGAGAATGTCCAAAGGCAAGGAAGCAAACAACCATGAGAATCAAAGTTATCCCATACACTTTTTTCCTGCCTAATTTGTCACCAAGCCAACCGAAAAAGAGTTGGCCAGCTAAAGTGCCACAAAGTGAAATACCATTAACTGCTGTTGCTGCTACATTGGGAGGCAATGTGCCTGGCTTTTCTTTGCTAAGGTCCGTGTAGTTTATACGACCAAGCAATTTGGTGACTAGGGAGATGCAAAAAAGATCACATGCATCTGTGAAAAAACCCATTCCAGCAATCACAATTATAGTGAAATGATACCATTGAGTCTTTGCAACGTTGAGTGCATTAAGTGTTGGAGTAATTGGCAGCCGAGAATGATTCAAGTAAATGAATAACAGAAACAGAGAAATAATAGATGAGCAAAAATGAGCTGAAGTTTTATTATATCTGATAACCTTTACAAAGAACAAAGCATGCAAATATATAAGCATATAGCTAACAATAATGGCTAAAAAAAAATCAGAAACAAATCTGTAACAAACTAGCTAGCAACTCCTAAAATCTTGGAAAATCTCTAACTTCCAGCTGACTTTATTCAAATTCTCAATAATTTTGAATCACCTTTTTCAACACTTTCCCTTGATTCAAAATTGGAAATACCCATATTTCTTCTAAAATAGCAATGCTTTTGGACAGATAATGATTTGGTTAGAACATCTGCCCCTTGCTCATCAGTTTTACAATATGCAAGTTGAATAAAGTCAGCTGGAAGTTAGAGATTTTCCAATATCCTCTATTGTGACAAGTTCTCTTATGAAATGATGTTTGATTGCTATGTGCTTGCTCCTTCCATGATGAACTAGATTTTTTGCCATTGAAATTGCAGATACACTATCACATTGTATCTCAATTGCTTTTGTTTGATGCATTCCTAAATCAGTCAACATCTTTTTTATCCACAAAGCCTGGCATGCAGCTGTACCTAGAGCAATATACTCTGCTTCGCATGAAGAGAGAGCCACACTACTTTGCTTCTTTGATCCCCATGTTATCTTGTCTGAACCAAGACTGAAGCAATGTCCAGTTGTGCTTTTTCTGTCATCCAAGGAGCCTGCCCAGTCACTATCTGAGTAACCTGTCAATCTGAATTTGTTGACTTGAGCATATCATATTCCATAATCAAATGTCCCAGCCACATACCTCAGTATACTTTATACAACTCCTAGATGTTGTTTACTAGGATTATGCATGAATCTAGACACCATGCCAACTGAAAAAGCAAGATCAGGCCTTGTGTGAGATAAGTACATTAAGCTTCCCACCATGCTTTTGTATTGTTTACCATCTACTTTGTCTGCACCATCTTCTTCCCTTAGCTTTTCATTCACATTCATGAGAGTTGCTATTGTTTTGCAAGTCAACATGCAGGTCTTTTTTAGCAGTTCCAATGCATATCTCCTCTGCGAAATAAATATACCATTCTTTTCTTGCTGATCTTCCAGACCCAAGAAGTATTTTAACTCTCCTAAGTCTGTCATTTCAAATTTCCTCATAATATGCTCTTTGAATTCAGCCATAAGAGAATGAGATGATCCCATGTAGATCATGTCATTAATATAGAGGCACACTATCAAGCAGTCTTCTTTTGCAGTAGCTTTCACATAAAGCGTGGGTTCATTATCGCTTCTTTTGAACCCACATTGTATGAAGTATGCATCAATCTTCATGTACCAAGCTCTTGGGGCCTGCTTCAAGCCATATAGAGCTTTTCTCAATCTGTACACTTTACCTTCTTGCCCTGCGACAATGAAATCTTGAGGTTGCTTTACATACACCTCCTCTATTAAATCTCCATTGAGGAAAGTAGATTTTACATCAAATTGATGTACTTTCCAGTTCAATTGTGCTACCACAGATAGAACAATCCTAATGGTTTCAAATCTTGCAATTGGAGAGAATGTCTTTTCCACATCAATGCCTTCTACTTGGCTATACCCCTTCGCTACAAGCCTTGCTTTATTCTTCAACTTGCTCCCATCAGCATTATACTTCGTTTTAAATACCCATTTCAAGCCTATAGCCTGCTTTCCTTTTGGTAAGTCAGCCAACTCCCAAGTTTGATTTCTTTCAATTGCTTTAATTTCTTCTTGCATTGCGTTTCTCCATTCTTTTTTGTCATTGGCTTCTTCATATTTCATAGGATCAGCTGAATATAATGCAAATGTGCATCTTGTATATACATCAGCCAATGACCTCATTTTTCTTAGAGGAGAAGTCTTTGGGCTACTTTCTGAACTGCGGGAGGATCTTTCTGATTCATTGCTACTACTTGCTGGAGTTGCATCTGCTGCTTCTGAAGTTGCTCTGCTGTTACTTTCTGATTGGACTACACTACCTTCTTCTGTAGGTTTTTCTTCAAGATTTAATTCTTCTAACCCCTTTTGCTCTTTACCTTCCCAATCCCAACTTTCCTCTTCATTAAATACCACATTTCGGCTGATTATTACTTTGCCATTTTCTGGATTATAGAACCTATATGCTTTTGATTTAGCTGAGTAGCCCACAAATATGCATTTTATAGATTTCTCTTCTAACTTATGCCTCATTTGTGGGTGAATAAAAATATATGCTATACATCCAAATATTCTTAAATGTTTAACAGAAGGTTTCGTAGCATACCAAGCTTCAAATGGGGTTTGATTCAATACTGCTTTTGTAGGAGACAAGTTGAGAAGATATACAGTTGTTGTGACTGCTTCTGCCCAGAAAGAATCAGGTAATTTTTTAGCTTTGAGAAGACTTTTTGCCATCTCCACTATTGTCCTATTCTTCCTTTCCGCAATCCCATTTTGCTCCAGAGTGAATGGAGCTGTGAGTTCCCTTTGTATTCCTTCAGTTTCACAATAGCCACTGAATTCTTTTGACATAA
>CANXYC010192263.1:0-45265 GCA_948193065.1 Aleurites moluccanus
ATATGAAATGTTTATTAAATTATATACATAATATTAACAAATAAAGATTTCAATATATATATAAATATATATAATTGTCAATTTACAAATACTATAAGAACATAAGTTTCCTAAAAAAAATAATAAGTAAACAATTTAAAACCCTACTTAAATCATATTTTTCATTAACTGTAGTATTACATATAGGTTGTGCGTATCCTTCGGTTCATAATATTTAGTTATATGTATGATTGTATTTACAAAAAATTCTATCACCATTCGAGCTTTTTTTTATCTTCTAAATAAATAAATTATAAATGGATATTGAAAGAGAAGTCTTTAAAAGGATGTAGTTCAATAACTAGAATTTTAAATTTTAAATTCATAACTTTTTAAGATTTTATACTTATGATGTTAATGTCTATATTTTTGATACATCCAAAATTTTAAAAGAAGAAAATTGTTTTTGAAGTTCAATTAATTTTTAATTCAGTCGTACTGAAATTATTTTTAGAATTTAAAAATTTTAAGGTTGAAATTCTAGAAAAAACTAAGTTTATAAAAAAAATATTTTTTTTATTGTAATTTGCACTTGTATTATAATATAAACATTTAATTATTGAATTATTAATTCAATGATTAATGTGAATATATATTTATAGGTATAATTTAATGGTAATGCATTTTTTTTTACTTCGCAATAAATTTATATTTTAAATTCTTTATTATTTCGACGCTCAGAAAAAAAAAAATGATGAATGTAAACACATAGTATAAGTAGTGCTAATATTTTAAAGCAATGTAAGAATGTTATAATTGTTATTGAAAATGATCATCCTGTTAAGTAATAATTGGTATAATTGGTGCTAAATTTTCAAAAGCAATGAAAGAATGTTATAATTGGGATTGAAAATGATCATACTGTCAAGTAATAAAAAATTCAATAAAGTCATAAAGCCATAAAATTTTCAATGAAATTTATGAAAAATAATAATAATAACTTTTTTTTTTAACGAGAGTCTTAAAGATATTTGTTAATAATTAAAAATTTAAATAATATTAAATAAATAAATTTAAAAATAAAATAAATAAATAAAAAATGTGAATTCTTAACTATCATTTGAGATTATAGTGAATATAATAAAATATAACTCTATCAATATCTCATTTTTTTTCTCATCCAACTCATTATTTATATTAATTTATTTATATTTTTCTAACATAATTATTATATAATTATATTTATATGAAATAATCACTTTTAATTAGTATTCTTACAGTATTCGTTAAAAAAATTATAATAATAATGGGATAGAATATTATATAGATGACAACAATTAATTAATAGAACCTTAAAGTAATTAATAGTCGTATTAGTCAATTTGATAATTATTTGGTTGTTATTTATAAATAATATAAGACATGAAGATGCGTATCCAACTATAGATTATATGGTGCATTGTTCTTGGTCCCAACCAAATTTCTTGTACTGCTTCATTGAACTCATACAATTTGAATCAGTATCTCTTTCAATATTAGTTAGCATTTCAATCCATAGTAATCCAATTAGAACTAATTCAATAATAAATCAATCATATATTGTCTCCAAAGGAACATTACAGTATAAAAAATTGAAATATTCATTAAAAAAAATTTTAAATTCCAATTTATATATAATTAAACATAATTTAACGGTAAATTATATTTAATTTAAATTTAAATTTTTTATATAATATTAATAAAATTAAAAAATTCTGAGTTTAAATCTCAATTAAAATTTAAATAAGAAATTAGTTGCATTAATATTATATTATAATCTCATATAAGATGTAAAGATGATATAATAAATTAACATAATAATTAATGAAACCAGTAACACTATACTATTTTTTTTTTAATCTTAATTATTGCAAACAGAGAGTGATGTATTGCAGTGCAAAAATGCTTACACATACCAGGTGGGTTTTGCTTGGAAATTGAACAAAGTCCCCAAATATGGAAATTTTTAATTTTGTTTTTATTAAAAAATTGCACCTTATAATTATATTATCAATCTGTCACCCCTTTCCTCAAATATCTCATGGGTTCTCTGTATCTTGTTCCTCTACTCTGTGAAATAATCTAATAGTTAATTAATTAATGGATTTTTTTCATAATTAATACACAAAAACTCTCCACAGATTACATGGCAGATTCCTTACCCAACCTGTGTTTCCCCTTGGTCAAGGATTCCCTCTTCTTGGCCCAAACAACTTTGACAAATTTATACAAAAATTTTGGGTTTGGCCAAATCTAATTTTCGAAAATTTTTATTTATATTGGATGTTACAATTTATTTTATATATTTAGTGATATATTTTAATTAATATAATTTTTTTATTTTTTTATTAGTGAAATTTATATATTTTTATTTTATTAAATTAATATATACAGACTATATAGATAAATATTTTCCTTTAATTTTATTTAAAAAATAAAATATATTTCACTAATATTAATATTATCTCTAAAATTATAAAATCTCTGGTCTGACCAAAATTAGAATCAAATTTATCAGAAAAAAAATTAGACAATCAAGCCATTTTTTTCTTTAGGATAGGAGTGCTGATGAAAAGTGTAAAGATCTTCTTCCTTGTCATAAATTATATTATAAGTTAGACAATATATTATAATTTAGATTTTTAAAATAATAAATCTATAGGTTTTTTCTTGACTGCCTAACTAATAATTCAATTTTTTAATATTTAACTTATATTTTCTTACTACCTACGCTTATCTTATTATTCTAATTGTTCCCTGTTTTTACTTATATTAGAAATATTAACTTATCTCGTACATTAATTCAATAAATAATGAGATATTTTAATCAATTTAATTATTTTATTTATTTTTATTTATAAAAAAAGACATCGATATTTTTTTTATTCAAAATATTATTATCTCATTGAATTGATATATATATTCGATATAAGTAAGAGTTTTCCTTTCTTATATTCATATTTTAATGAATTTAAATTTTTTTAATAAATCATTTATAGAGCAAAAGATATTAATAAAAACTGTGAAAAGAGAATATATATATATATATATATAGTGTCAAACAATATTAATTAATTAGATTATATAAAATAAAATAAAACAAAGGAGCATATTAATTGTAAAGTTGAAATTTCAAACTTCTATATTGCAAAGTAAACGCTAAAACATTGAATTATTAGATTTTCACAATTTAAATAAAAAAAATAGCAAATTGAAAGCTAAAACATTGAATTATTAGATTTTCATAATTTAAATAAAAAGAAAATAGCAATTTGGACCGTAGATTAAAGAGGAAGACTTGAAGATTCGACGGGTTGAGGGCTGCTGTGTTAAAAATATAATAGTCTTTGCTTTGTTTTTTTCTAGAGTTTAAAAAAGTTTTGTAAAAATTTTTAAAATTTATAATATAATAGTATTTATTATAACGGATACAATAACATATTTTTTGTATAAAATAAAAATTAAATAAATTAAAAAATATAATATAAATGTATTAAATATAGACCGTTAAAATCTAACAGTCTAAATTTAATATATTTTTAATACATATTTTTAAATTCATTTGATTTTTGTTTTATATAAAAAAAAAAAAAAATTTCATTTATTATAATAAATATTACCATATTATGAATTTTAAAAAATTTTATAAATTTTTTTTAAACTCTAAAAATACAATACATTAGGAGTAACTATGTTTTTAAGACAACAGGCCCTCAACCCATAATCAACATAAAAAAAAAAAAAAAAAATGATTGAGAGGAATTTATTGGTGCAAACAGATGTAAAGATAAACAATGTTAAATTCTCTTTTCTCAATGCTACTTAATTATGAATCAAACACTAGAATTTTATTGATATTAAATTCTCTTACTGGAATCCTCATAAAAAAAAAAAAAGATAAGTAAAAATATAGTTGACGATAAGTACAAATTAAAAAATAGAAAAAATGTAATAGCCAATGAATTTAAGATGACAGAAGCATCTTTGTTTGTATGTATTAGATATATATAAAACACAAGGCAACAACTTCTATTATGTGTCCCCAACATGTACCTAAAATTAACAACTACTACTACTCAACCCTTTTGTAGCCATGAAAAGGGTGTCTGAATCTACCTGGAAATTGAGGTGGATTTTGTCTTAAACTAATAGAAAAGACACAAATCTAACTTGAAATTATATAATGTTTCTTTTTTAAAAAAAAAAATAAATAAATTTAGTAATAAAATATAATACAATACTTTCAATCTTTTTGAAGCCTAATATCTAAAAAAATATATTTTTTAATATATAAAAGTTGAATGTGTAATTACATAATTTTGAATATATAAACTGAATAAAAAATTTTTTTTAAGTGCATTTAAAAAAAAATTAATTTTGATTAATGTATAACTGAATCGTAAATGTTATATAATTTTAAAAGAAAATATAAGATAGAATATAAAATATTAACTTTACTAGACAAACTAAGAATAAGTAGGTATTACAATCCTATGAGAAGGAATTTGTGTTTTTCTAATAGTTTTTATATAATTGATGCATTTTACAATAGCATTTTAAATCGAAGTATTATGTGTCTAATATTGTTTGATATATTCAATTAACGATGTTAAAATTATTGACGTAAAAATTAATTTTTTTTTTAATGTGGTGCCTACATATAAATTAAAAATTATAACCCCAAAGAATTTGCAAATGAAAAGAAGTGAAATTGAAATACAACCCAAAGATTAATCATAGATGTGAGTGTGAGGAGAGGATTTAAACATGACTGACCTTAAGAAAAAAAAGGTTCTATCCCCAATTGGACACAGATCTTATCTCTGCTCATTGGAAAGGTAATAAGGGATTCATTTTTGGATTTTTTTTTCAGTCTTTCTTCATTTTTTTTTAAACTAGGAATGGCCACACTTCAATAATGCTGTCATGCACGTGAACAATTACTAAGCTCTTTTTCTACTCTCTCACACCCAAATTTCAAGTATGCATGCATTTATATATATATATATATAGGTCAATGTCCCGAATAAGGACCACTCCTTAATAGCTAATTAATTAATTCCCTTCATAATGTTACTAAAATTCATTTTTTTTTTTTTGATTTGTGTGACCTAAATCAACATATTCCCATATAAGTTCAAACTCGAAATAATTTTATAATTTTGAAAATGATCAATTTCATATTGAGACAAATTAATCTATTTGTGAACATTTTAATTAAAATTGAATATATATTTTTAAAAATTTCAATTTTAATAGGGTTGAAAATTTTATTTTCAATTTATATTTAATTATTTTAGAATTTTATGTGTAGAATAATATTAAATTTACTTTAAAAATGATTTTTAATGACATTTAATCAATATTTTCACTAAAATTTATTTATTAACAGTAACTCAAATAATTATTATTATTTTAAAATAATTAAGTTCAAACCTGTAAAGTCACCTTAATTTGTGAGATTCATATTAAGCTTGCTAGTTAGGGTGATAATTGAAAGAAAATATACTTATTGTAGAAGTTATTCTGGAAGGGAAGTACCCCATGTGCCCAATGAATGAAGATCTGCAGCAACAAAGTGCTAGGGCAAGCAGCTGAATGGGAACACACAGCTTATTGATAACATGTCAGGAGAAGGTGTTGGACCCAACCATTTGATTTGTTTGCCAATCTATTTATATGGCTGTTTCTTGTTTCTAATTATACAAAAATATTTATATTTTTTTATTTGATATACTCATATTAATTTCTTACTCTTTTTTCATAAAGTATACATTAAATAATATTAAAGAGATAAAAAATAAACCGTTCGAATGATAAGAAATTTATTTATTTTTTAAATAAAATCTCAAATTTAAAGATTGTGAATTGAAAAAATATGTTATAGATTACATTTTACTCGAGTTTGAATTAATTTAGGATACTAGGTGTTTTTACCAGAAAAAAGAAAAAAGAAAAAAGAAAAAAGAGAGAGGTAGGAGATGGATATTGCACCAAGCAGTACTCGATCAGGTCTTCAACACCCAAAGGGAAAACTCCTTTGGGTTGAGATTGGTTCGATTCCCCTTTCTACTCACACTTTAACTGACTTTCTTTCATTATCAATATTTATAAGATACATTTTCAAGTAATTAAGTAACTTAAAAGTATATTATTAAATTGTTTTGAAAAATTTTATATTTAAAATATGTAAAATTTATGTTAATAGTATCTGATTAAAATTTTAAAATAATATATATATATATATATATATATATATATATATATATATATATTATTTAACAATTGTTTAAATAATAATGTTAAACAGATTATTAATTATTACTCTTTGGTCCTTCAATTCTAAGAAGAAAAACAAAAGCAAGAAAAGGGAAAAAAAAGGGGGGATTACATACATATATATATATATATATAAATACCAAATTACACTGAAAATAATGATTGAAAAATATTTTCATCACGCAAAACCTTAGAGTACTTTTGTACTTACTTTACAATCTCACCCTTCTCTCTCTCTCTCTCTCTCTATCTCTGTCTCTCTCATTGTCATATCCTGCAATAGCTAATATCAATAGTTCCCACAGTTTCCACATCAAAACCCATAATTATCACGCCTCTACCAGCCCACAATCCCACACCCACCTCTCCTCTCTCTCTAAAATGCCCATAAATCACTTCTCTTCAGACCTTCCAGAAACACTCTGGTGGCCACCACCACCACCACCACCACCACCGCCACAACAGCAACACCACCCTCACCTTATAATGGAACCAAACCCAAATTCCTCTTCTACTAATAATCGAAACAATCCCTTCATTTCAAATCCCAATTTTTCTTTGCCTTCCAATCTTTACCACCAACACCACCAGTATCACCCAATGTTTTCTCCGACCACCCAAAACCCAACTCTAAATTTCAATCTCAACAATCTTGAAGACGACGAAGAAGAATCATTACAAGAAGACACTGAATCACAACAATCTTTGCAGCAACAGCAGCAACAACAACAACAACAAGAACAAGAAAATGGTGAAGTTGCAGTGGTTAAGGAATTCATGTTCGAAAAACCTCTAACACCAAGTGATGTCGGAAAGTTAAACCGGTTAGTAATACCAAAACAACATGCGGAGAAGTACTTTCCACTCGGAGCTGACTCAGTTGATAAAGGTCTGTTACTAAGTTTCGAGGACGAGTTAGGAAAGTGTTGGCGATTTCGGTATTCGTATTGGAATAGTAGTCAAAGTTATGTGTTGACGAAAGGGTGGAGTAGATATGTGAAGGAGAAGCAACTTGATGCAGGCGATGTCGTTTTGTTCAAACGGCACCGTACCGACGGTGAACGGTTGTTTATAGGGTGGAGAAGAAGAGGAGATAATAGTATTAGTAATAGTGGTGGGATGATGGTGCAGGGGAGTAGTGGTGGGGTGTGGAGTAGAGGATTGTATTCTTCTTCATCTGGACAACAACCTTATCAACATGGCCATGGGGCTCATGTTATTTCTACTGTCCAATATCAACCTGAGTGTCTTCATGCAGGTATATTATTATTTGAGTAATTATATTTTTTTATTTTTTAATAAGTAATAATATATATATATATTTTTTGTAAAAAAAATGAGGTTTTGATAATGGGATACGAGCATTAAAGTGCGTGAGAAACACCTTCCAGTTAGTTTGGAGGAATGTGGTTGGATTCTGTTTTTTCACAGAGGTTGTCTTCAGTATTTTAGTGCCAAAAATTTCTAATATCTTACTGTTTAGCGCGTGAACACCAACACTATTTCTCTCCTTTAGTTTTTTGTTACATGACAAAAGAAAAAATTATGTTAACTATTCAAGTTCTTACCAGAAATTAAGATGAAAACACAATTTTATTATGCATTTTTCCTTGTAAATTCCCTTTTCAATGAATGGTATTGTTTTCTTTTATTTGATTTTAACTGGGTTCGAAATTATAATGTCGCAAATTTTCATCAACATTATTTATATTATGAAACAAACATTCGATTATTAAATATTAGTTGGTTAGCAGAATCTGATATTTAATTCTAAATTAATCATACATATGTTTTGCATCGTTGATTTTAGGGTATGGAGGTGGGCAGAACCAAATAACACCATTAGGAAACTCAAAGAGGCTAAGGCTATTTGGTGTGAACTTGGAATGCCAACTTGATGAGTCGGAGCCATCTACACCAGACGGTTCATCTTTATCGAGCCAGGGTCCAACCCAACAACAATTCTACAGTTTTCATCACTCTACTAATTATTCTTCATCTTCAAATAGCAGTCACAGTCACATGGTAAGCTATACATAATAAAACATTATATTACTATATAATATGATTATGATTAGCTTAAAAGGGAAGTGAGTTTTAATCTGTTTGTTTACATGCATAGTTACTTGATTTTGTTGTTTCTTATAAAGAGACAAATATATATTATAAAAAGAAAATATTGATTAGTAAAAGCCTAAGTAGGCCAACCCTAGCACATGTCCAAATTGTATTTAGTCTCAATATATATAGATATGGCATAAACTTCGATAATTTCATTTTTAAAATTTTTTTAATATATATAGGAAAATTAGGTAAGATTAATGACCTAACTATATTAAAATCTTATAAATTAATACTCAATAAATTATTAATTTTTTATATTCCAATTTAGACTAATAAATTAAATTAATATTCAATTAATTAATATATTTTTTAATTAATAAAATTCATGAGTTCTTATAATATTAATTTATAGAAGCTTTATTGTACTTTCTTTAGCTTTTCATTTTTATTTCTTGACTATAAATTAATAATAATAATAACAAATATGTTTGATTAGTGTACCATGAATCTTTAACCCTTTTATGTTAAATATCTATGGTCCACTAATTAAACATATTTGTTAGTATAATAATAATAATAATTATTATTATTATTATTAGAGTAGAGTTGAATCAAGGCACGCAAAGTAAACCTACCAAGCCGAACTAAACAAATTATTAATAATAATAATTTATTAATTTATTGTTGAATTGGTCTCTGTTTCTAAAGTTGAAAACATTATCTTTTTAGTCATTAGATTCAACCCTCCTCTCTATGCTCCTTGAAAAGATAGTATTTATGTCTTTCTCTTCTTTTATTTTGATTATTATTATTATTTTAAAAGTTTCATCTAAATCATTCCGACCTATAAAAAAAAATAATCTAAAAATCCCTTTATTACTTATTTCTTAATAATATTATTAATAATTAATACTATTATTTAGATTTTGTAATACAAAAAATATATATTTTTAATAATTTAATGTCCAAATAGCTATTTAGTAATAAAAAAATTCATAAATTATAAGATTAGTGTTAATAAATACCAACAAAATAGATTGTCGGTTGTAAAGAAGAGCAAAAAAAAAAAAAAAAAAAAAAAAGGGGGGGTGGGGGTGGGCATTCATATTTGTTTTTGGTGCTAAATTATTTGCCCATTTTAGATGAATGAATGAAAAGTAATGTGAACTAGACAATGTCATTTATTAAGCAAAGAAATAATAATAATATAAGAAAATGATGGTCAAAAAGATTCACTTACACACAATCTACTTAGACACGTGTCCAAAAATTATTAACTAAAGTAAAATTATATTTTTTTTATTCCCATAAAAATAAATTTATATGTATATATATAAATATAAATTTATTTTTATATGAGAAAGAAAATTATATTTATATTTCACTCAATAATTTATTATATATATGAAAAGTGTGAAAATTAAAAATTTTTATTCTTTAATTTTTTTCAAATAAAAAAATAATTAATTAATTTTCTCATGAAAATTTGTGATTGTAACAGGATATCACTTTCTCACGAGATGTGAACAAGATGAGAAATCGCCGAGGATAAGATCTATGGATGTGACGTTTCTAGATTTGACTTATTTGAACACATTACTCATCCCCTCCCTGGCCTTTCTAGTTTCTACCTCCCCTACTTGGAAGGTCAAAAAAGATTTTTGGTCCTATTTAAAAAATATATATATATATATTTCTTTTAATATATATATATTAAAAATGATGAAAATTTATATATATTAAAAAATGAAGAAAAATCCCTGAATTTGAGGTGCAAACTTCAAGCCAGGTAGGGGGAAGGGAAGCAAAATGGAGAAATAGGGGATGGGAAATGGGGCCCAAAGAACTGGCTAATGATGACATAAGGAAATGTCAAATAGGAAAATTTGTTTGGAGTTGGGAATTGGGAATTAGGAATTGAAATGAGGGAGGAATCTATTTGCTCACTGTTGAGATTCTGCCTGAAGATATTTCAAAATCATAGATAGTTAGTGGAAAAGGGAAGGTATGGTATGTTAATGGGTGTGGGTCTTGAATAGATAGGTGACAGCCCAGTAGTACTAACCACTCCCATTCCTCACATCTATCTCTATCTATACTACAAGTTGTTTTTGATGCTCTTACTGTTTTTGTTTTTCTAGACGTAGAAAGAGAGAGTATGTTCTCTTCCTTATTTTCTTTCTTTAATCTACTCTTATGTAATTGTACAATGTAAAATCAAGAACAGTTTTCTATGTTATTGGTTTCTTCTCTTCCTCCCTATCATATTCTGCTTAGGATTAGAATAGAAGTCATCACCACAGATAAAAAAAAATTGTTATAGCTGAATTCAATTAATTTGGGATTAATGTTTAATTGAGTTAAGTTGAGTTATATTTTTTTCATAATAGGTAATTAAATTTTTAACCTTCTAAAATTTAAAAATTTAACTTATTATATTATGAGATAAATATTTGATTATTGAGTTACTATTTAAATGTTATTGGTAAATCTTTACTAATATAAGAATGCATCATAGTTTTCTCCAAGCTAAACACAAAACATATATAACTACAGATACCTCCCACTTCCTTTTTCATCACTCTTTTCCAGTTCTGACCATTAATCTTATAAACAAAAAAAATCTACATTCTATATAAAAAAAAGATTAGGAACAGCCAAACTAAGTTTCAAATTTCCAAAACATGGAACTCAAGTCCACAATTAAGTGCCAGAGGTCAGTTCTTTAACAAAATAACCCAACAGAATTCTTTCCCTCTCTCTTTGGCCAAACACAGACACAATTTGCTGGAACATAAAAAGGTACATGTATACAAAGATGACCTCCTATAAAGCAGAAATGGAAAGCACAAATGATTTTTAAGATACTTCTAAAAGGATGCGAAGAGCAACAAGGTTGAAATATAATGCAAGAATGTTTAAGAGTTAAGACTATAATAAGTTCCTCTTATACATTTCAGAAGAGTTTCCAACTTTCTAGTAACTAATTAAAGAAATCATTTGACAAGAACATCGCAACAGAATTTTCCCAGCAAACATTCCGTAAATAGTTGGCTTCATGTAGGTGTACTAACGTTGCCTAAGTATTCTAAAAAGTATTCTAAAAATTTGTTGCTTCGTAATTAAATATCAGATAATTAAAAATTAAAGTTTGTTAATTTCAAAAAAATAGAAAATTGGAGAAAATTATCTTTGAAATAGTAAAAAATATTTTATTAATTTATAATCCCTCAAACCCTAGATTTATAAAAAAATATAGAAAATTATCTCTAAAAATACTTAAAAACCAAAAATAGTAATTTTTTTCTGAAAAAGGAAAGAGATCACTAAATTACATAATTATGGAGGGTTAATCATAATTAAAATCACTTCTTAAACAACATTTTAAACCAAATTTTCTATTAAAAATAATTAAATAAACACAAAAATAAAAAACAAAATTAAATTGTGAAAACAAAAATTTATATGAAGAAATGTAACTGAAAAATAACGTTAATCACCTTTTTGAATCGTAGTGATATTTCTCATTGATCTACGCCCAAGTCAAACTCAAAATCTAATATTGTTAGTATTTCATTTCTTTGATTTTGACCATTTTGTATGATGAAATCGGTTCAAATAATCCATAACTTAATACATCATATACCTTTTGATTCAAACTAAGCAAAAATGACATCTTCAAAAGATATCATAGTCTATATTTTTTCGGATATATATTATGAAAAAATAATGAATTTATAATTTTTTCTCGAGCACCAAATCAATGATTAATGTGATATTTTAATTAATATGACTCTTTTAGATAAGAATTTTCCACATATTATTAAACTTTCGATTGAGGGATTTGGGAAAATCTAGAAATTTGGTATAAAGCTTTCATTTTCAACAAAAAGAGAATAAATTCCGGTTGTTGAGAATCCTTCCTGTACTAAAATTTATTATTCTGAAGGTTTTTAAGATCCTATATAAAATGTGATATTTTATGAAATCCTCATTTATGAATTATGTAAATCACATGTATATATTTTTATTATAAAAGTACCCTTCAATTTCTTGGATTTAGACTCCATATCAAATAAGTGAGATTGTAGAAATACATGGAATCAAATACCCAGATTTTTTAATTTATGGATTTTAAAAACCCTCAATCCAAGGGTTGCCTTAATAGTTTATAATGAGGACTTCCAACTAGCAAGTATCAGGTTCAAACCACGTCTAGATTCATCTTTACAATTTGGTAACTAGTCTATCAAATATAAATTTTATCTATATCCTTAGAAATTCAACATTTTAAGCTTTTTTTCTAAGAAAAAAATACCCTATCTAGAGACAAGTTGAGCAACCCTATCTAAAGACAAGATGAGCACTAACTGGTAAATGATTTAGGATCCATTTCCAAGGTCTTTTCAAACATCCTAATCAGCAACAGATTCAATTACAGTGTTACAAAATTAAGAACATGCTAACAAATAAACCAAAGGCCGAAAATGTTATCATAAAAGTAAATAGCAAATGCCAATTGTCAATTGCATATCCTAATGGCAAATGTGGGTCTGTGGCTTATAAAAGACTTGAGCAAAGACGGAGTATCAAATATTGCAGTCCACCAATTAGAAATAGATTTAAAAGTGTTAAAGCAAAGCTTAGACAACAGATCACTCTATACAGGATCACAAAGCAGAGCCTTCTAACTTGTGACCACATATTTTAATACCAACTTGCAAATGAACTGAAAAGATTGATATAATTGAGCAATAAATTCAATAACAAAAGACTAGCCGAGATATGTGCATTACCTGAGTGAATGACCAGAAACAGTGCCAAGTGATTGTCAGGGCCCAAAAAGATTCAGACGCAAGAGATACCATTGACCTCTGCTAGCGAAGGCGTCCAATGTTTAGTGCTCTGCAAGTGGGAGGGTCCCTAAATTTGTGTTGTTATCATTCGCATAAAGGCAGTGACCAATCAAAGGAATGAAAGGACTTGTCCTGTATAATGCATTTGTCCTGTAAGAATAATTTTCAATCATGCATGACTACAGTAAAAATATTGAAAAACCATGTGAGTATTTCTTTATCCCACTTAGCTGCTTGAAGAGTCTTGGGTCAATCTCAAATTTATCTGAGTCTCACGTCGGCACCTGCCAAAGAAAAAAAAAAAAAAAACTGAGCCACTATAATAATCCTATCCCAAGGAATTAAACAAGCAATGATGTTGATAAGGTATCAACACCATCTAAAAACATACTGAAAAGCATAAAAACGTATAGATAGAACATTGAGAAATATACATGTATAAATTTAAAAGACCTCTAAAGTTGAGCATGTCTTTATCAACTAATCCGTAATCACCAGAAAATACCATTCAAACACCGGCTTGGTTTGTGAAAAGAACATTAGGAAAAGATGTGTATTATCTGCAAGATAAGGAACATATCAATTTTTTGTTCCCAAGGCTCAATAACTGTCAGGCACAAATATATCAGTTGTTGATCATGGATTAGGATTACCAATCACAATATCGTATCCCTGAGAAGACTTAAAGCAAAGTGCCATGTGCTTGAAAAGACTCGAGCAAAACCAGTCACCAAGCAGCAGGTGGGATGTGGAAACCCCACTAAATAATAAATAAGCCCACAAACAGTTTCCCAATAACAGCAAACTCTGCTCCTAAAACAGTAAGAGAGAATTATACCTCAACTAGTTTCCCTTGTGATCATCAAAGCAACCTTCATTAAAAGGTTATTACTGTGCAATTTATCAAAAGTGTGATCAGAGCCAATTTCTAATTCAGGAGCTGTATGGTCCATTCAGTTTTCCACATTATGCTAGTCATAATCAATCCTCTCTTTTCCCTCATACATTGCACTTAATATATTCAGTTATTCACCTTCGATTCTTATGAGCCAATGTGTCTGCCACATACAAGTTCTCTATAAAATGGTCAGCTGTCAGATCTAATTGTATCTTAAATATAGATGCCTTTCACTTCAAAGTTTAGTAACAGCAATTAAATCTTCTTCACAACAGCAATAAGTGCTTAGGGATCACCCTCACAACAGCAAGATCACCTGAATCAGACTGATAAAAAAGCCACGCCGTAAAACAGAATCACAATAGTTTTATGAGGATGCTTACTGATTCAGCGCACTTTCAAATAAAGACAAAGAAGTAATAATTTGTTTTAGAATTATTTAAAAAAAAAGAAGAAGAAGAAGAAAACTGCTGAATGCTCCTGCAGTCTGATGAAAGATTTAGACATTTCAGCAGAGAAAGCAAAACCAAAAAGGATGAAGAAAAGAGGAACAAAAGTAGAAAGAACAAAAAGAACTAAAAGCAACAGTTACATTTAGTTCTCTTTAACAGAGTTCAGAGGCTTCCACAAGCTTTACAGTTAATTCGAATCGTATGTGCGAAAAAAATCCTGCTGTTTGTGTTCCCTTGACATAAAAGCCAAGATAATTTTGCAAACAACCTGCTGCCATGGAACAACTGCCAGAAATGATCAGGCAAAACTGAGATTGCACTTTCACTTTGGATACACAAAAACTCAATTCAATGAAAGAGGCTCCCATAATAGATTACATTTCCATAAGAAATAAACAAAATTATTGTTTGAAAACTTAAAATTAGAACAACAAATATCAAGAAGGCCTAAGCTATTGGATGCATTGAGCCCATATCAATGGATTGAAAAACTTCACTGCTACCTATGGGTTCTTAGTCTCCATAAAGAAATTATATGTACAAATTTTTTTTCCAGTGTATCCATAGTTTCAAAACTTGGTTTAATGTACATAGAACCCTCAATATGAGGATGAAGCATACTACTAGCTTCTTACATTCTTTTTTCCACAGCAGTAACTCGTCACAATTAAGAAAGACTATTACTTGTGTTAAAGAACATTTTCCAATGCCTCACTAGGGTAACAAGCAGTCAAGTTGGCTTCTTGGGTCTATCATCATCTTGCTGAGATTTACATTCCTCCTCCTCCATTACTTGCTGGACACCTTCCTGATATCCTTCTATAAAACTTTTGAGAGCGTCTCTATACGCTGAAGCTCTTGTCATGTACACCCGCTGTAAAGCAGGCCTTAATGTCTCCATTCCTCCCCTTGCAGCCACCACTATTTATTTAATTTGCAGTAGAAAAGAACATTGAATGTCAGAATTTAATGAAAGAAACCACAAGTTCACAGAAAGAAATGAAGATAGATTAAAACAGAAAAGATAATTCATCTCTCCTTGTAGTATAAGGAGGAAGAGGAGTTTATAGTAAAAATATTGGAATAAAGGTTAATTTAAACTTTAAAATTTTGTCCGCTGTCTAATTTAAGCCAAAAGTAAACTTTAGTTCTAATTAGGACACAGCTTTTAGGTATTAATTTAACCTTAAAAAAACATTATTATTTTTTATCTTATAACGTAAAATAAAAATAAACCCAAAAATAAAAATCATCGAAATCAAAATCCAAGTTAAAAAACTCAAAATAGAAAATCAAGAAACACATCCAATCATGAAGGACTGACGAATCTCTAGTAGTTGGGTAAAAAAATAAAATAAAATAACCCAACCCAATTCCGGGCTCCTATTTTAACCTCCGTGCCACCACAGATTAGAAATGGCAATAAGGATTGGGGTCATTCCCCATGTCAGCATCCTCATCCCCACATTCCCCAGTTAATTTATTTTTCCTCCTCTTTCAATGTTATATATTTTTCAATTTTAATTATATGAAATTATAAATAAAATGTTAATATTTACATAGTAAAATAAAAAAAAAAATGAGTTGCATAATTTTATATATATATGTGCAAGATATATACTATTGAACTTAATAAATATAAATGAGAAATGCATATATTAAATTTGGGTTCTCATGGGGACAGGGTAGGGAGTATCTCCTTGTTTTTGTCCCACTGGAATAAAAAGCAAGGATTCCTGGCTATGTTCGGGCCAAATCTCCACAGAAAACAGGGATTCTCACCCCATTGCCATCCTTATCACAGCAAATTAGCAATTTCACTTATCACACATGAAAGCAAATGCACACCAACCACAACTTCAAATCCTGGATTCTTAATCCCAACCCAATATTTCTTGTCTTAAATCTAACTCTGCAAAACAAATCCTTGTCTTTATTTGTAACTGCAACCAAGCATCTTAGGTTACTATTCACTCATTTCCAAATCATTGGAAAATGAATTCCCCAATCCCTATGAGTTAGCTACTGAAGTAAATGGTTGGATACTGAGGCAGAGAGGGGAAAGCATTTTCTGCAGCCCCAAGTCATTGAGAGTGCATTATTTGCTGTTCTCTTTTGAAAGGATGTTTAAGTAAGAGGACAATGATGATGAGGTATTTATGGTGTTATGGAACTTAAATTTTGATTTCAATAATTTTGGTTTTGTTTTTTGTGTACTTATGATAAGTTTTTATTATTTAAAAATACAAATTTTTATTACTTAAAAGTATAAAAATTAGCTTTTTATTCGTCAGAAAATGAGGTTAATTTGACCCTAAGATAAAAAATCGTGTGATTTTGCACAATGAATTTCCTAATAATAAATTTTTTCTGTAGTATATAGCAAATAATATGCTGTTTTAGGTTCTTTTAAGCATCAGTAGCTTCTCTTCAAAAGAAATGAGAAAAAATAAAAAATAAAAAACCTTTATAGGCATGATTTATAATCTAGTAGAATTACAATCACAGTGAGGCTGAATCGAGAAGGCAGAAGCAAACCTCACTAACTCAACTGCCCAAATAGTTGTTCACCAGAAAAGTATATCAACTAGAGATTTTCCAGAAAAGTGACTCCCCTTGCAGCCAAAGTACCTCATTCCAAATGAACAATCTCAAGGACCATGAGAAATGAAGAAAACATCACAATAGACTATCACATTAGCTACAAGCTAGACCATAAGTTTTAACTGCTAAACAGACATATATTATGAATGAAAAAGAGAAAGGTTGTATGTGGAGGACTTTTCAGAATCAGTTCTATTTAGGGCTGTAAAATGATTCAAGCTACTTGAGCTCGCATTGAGTTCTACTTATTAAATACTTGTTCAAGCTCAGCCGTTAACTAAAGAAACCAAACATGATCACGATCTTAAGTTCAATGTAAAATACGTGTACAAGATATATTCATCATGTGCCCTTCTAAAATCTAAAATCAATAATGAAAATATTATTCCACCTCTATAATTACAAGATAACACCATAGTGCATATATAATCAAACTTATTATACCAAAATTAAAGAAGATAAACAATTACTGATACAAAGAAAGTTTCCGTCACTTTAGGGAAGAAAGCATATTGTCTAGTCCATCTAATTTTACAAATTCCACCTCCACATCCCTTCAATACTAGTCATGAAACAAATCAAAGCAAGGCAATAATGTCAATGCATTTCATAATCAGAGCTCCAAACCACCCTCAAATAAGAGGGAACATAATAACCACCTCAAAGCACAATTATATTAATGGTGTGAACAAAGTAACTCTTACCAAAAAAAAGTACGGTTCAGCCCACAATTCAAAAGATAGCTAATAAAATGCATATCCAAAAGTTCCATGAAATGAGAATCACGCTAACAGCTTTCTTTCTTTCACAATTTCACCAGCAAAAAATTCCTAAACAAAAGTATTCAAAATCCAACTACTTCAAGGACTGCTTATAAAATGCATGTCCAAGACTTTGGTCAAGCTACAAGATTTAGGTTTCTTACCAAGATCTTCAAACACCGAGGGCTCTTTCCCTTCAGCTGAATTGCTCTTTGTCCTACTGGGTTTATCTTCACTTGCTTCGTCATTCTTCTTATAATCATTTGGCCGAAGATCAGGACCAATATCCCGTACCCAGCTCGCAGCATAAAGCCTTGAGGCCTCCTTCAATACCTGAAGTAAAATTAACCACTTCCCATGAAGTCCAGGAAAAATCCCAAATGCCCACTAAAAACCCAAATGTAAAACACTAAAAAAATAAAAAAAAAAATCAAATTATAGCTTAACATACTAGAAAACGCTCGTGCCAAGTCAATTTACGGCGCTTTTTGAGATGAGGAGGGTCTGGCAAAGACGAAGGAAACGCTATTTCTTTCAGATCGTACCGAATGTAATCGTACACCTTTCTGCCGACCACTCTCAGCTTCATTTTGCTCTCTGTTTAATGTGTAGACTTGGGCGGAGATTTCATGCACTCCAACTATTCGATGAAAGTTCTGATTAGGATTACGCTTCTAAAGTCGAAGCAAGAAATGTCTTTGAAAAATAGAGAGAAACGCTGTCGTTTTTCTTTCCGCACTCCACTTTAAATAGGAGTTATTTGCTTCAACCAATTAGGAATAATAATAATCTTCTTACTCTCATTATCATTAGCAATAATAATTTTAAAATAAAAAATTATACACATAATCCTCCAAATTTGATTAGGATTATCATCATTATAAATATTGAAGGATGATTTGTGATGATTGTTTCAGGTAGACATTCAATTCAATTAAAGAAATAATAATTAATCTGAATTTAAGAAAGAGTAGTAATTTTTTTCAAGTAATTATCAAAGACAAATTGAAACATAGGCAAGAGACAGGTATTCCCTTAAAATTTAAGAATTTCATAATAAATTATATTTTAGTCTTTAAAATATAATAAAATTAATAAAATAATTATTTTATTTTAAAAAATTAATTTTTTAATCGTTAAAGTACTATTTTATTTTATTTTATTTTCAATTTTCCTTCAATTTTTTTTTCTATTTTTTTTATTTTATTTTTAATAATATTATAATAACTTTTAATTATTGTTAATTGAAGTATATATTTGATTTTTTTATTATTTTTATATTTTTTAAATAAATTTATTTTATTATTATAATATTTCTTTTAAAATTTTATACAAATTTTTAGAGTCGGTCGTTGAACGAGAACAATACCTTTTTGAGGTTGTTGCGTACGCCCTTGATAATAACATAAGATTTTTCTTTTAAACTTTTAATAATGATAACAGAAAACATCAAATCTAAGTAAAAAATCAGGGCAACATTAATTACTAATTAATTAAAATGCCTATATTTAGCAAAGCCAATCCACAATCCTAATTTGATTACAGATCACATACTATAACCTCAGAACAAATAACAGCCACAATACAATTATTTCTTTCTCCAAAGACCTCTTCAAACCATACAAAAAAAGGAAAAGAAAGAAAAAGAAATTGTTCTTCCTCTTCTTATGGATCATCATCATCATGTTTTGTCTCTCCCCATTAAAATAAAGAGAGAATTAGTTGTTCTTGCAATTTCAATTCTTGTTATTATACTCTCTTCAGTCTTTGTCTTTGAAACTATAGTCCCTTTTGATCCTAAGCACCAATTTTCTAGTTTTGGTTTCTTGTCGCAAATAATACAACCAAACAACAAAAAATCTGCACTTTGTGATTATTCTCATGGAAGATGGGTTAGGGATGAAACTTACAAGATTCAATCGTACGATGAAACCTGCCCTTTTCTTGATCCCGGTTTCCAGTGCCGGCGGTCTGGAAGGAAAGATGTAGAATATCTTAATTGGCGATGGCAGCCAGAAGGATGTGATATACCAAGGTAGGAAATTAATTAATTAGTTGATGCTTCTATTCTTGCATGTTTTTGCATGCTTTCATAATGATGGTGTCACTCCCTCACATTCCTAATTTTTTCGCATATTATATCTTTTAATTTTAATTTTAATTTTTTTAAGAGGACAAAACTCATTGAATTTTATATATTTAAATCCCATTGAGTATAGATTCAATTATATTGAAATTATCTTTAAAATTTTAAAATTATATATATATATATTATTGTAATTTCAGATCTTAACCACTGCCTAAATAATCAATTAATCAAAAAAGGAATATCCCTCCTCTTTCCTAACTTAGATTTCAAAATATAGAAAGATATTTCATATTTTAGTATTTTTTTTTATATCGTATTTGAATTTATAATTTTACAGAGAATTTTTTTTTTAAAGGGAGTGGTTAAATACACTCCAAAAAATTTTAAATTACTATAGTACTCCTAAAATATTTTCCTTAAAAATTTATGAACATTAAATTTTTTTTCCTAATTAGAAAGTATAAACATGTTTGGTACATTAAAATAACCCTAATATATGTTCTAATATAAGCCCTAATAAATAATGGATCTTTGTAGTGGGCTTAATGGGCTGGTTTAAGCCCTAATATATATGTTAGTTGGAGGCAGCATGCTAGGTATTCCAAACTAGATATCTAGGGTGTAATGTTTCAAGTAATCGCATATTGCTTGACCTAAAATCCTAACAAAATATTACATGATAAATATTCTCTCTCTATGTATATATATATATGACAGCAAATTAAAAAATAATAATTTATATTCTTATACTACAAATTAAAAGAAAAAGAAAATTGGATAATCATATAATATTTTGAATTAAAAAGTAATAATACCAAATGAAATAAAATAAGAAAGTTTTATATCAATTTTTTATAAATATAATATTTCAAAATAAAATAAAAATTACTACCAATAAATATATATATATATTAAGAGAGAAAAAAATATTATTTAATGTTTTTAAGACAGAGAATGTTTACATTTAATATTCATATTTTTTAATTAGGTAAAAAGCATTTAATGTTCATAAATTTTTATTAATAAAAAGATTATAGGAGTACTATAATAATTTTATTACATTAAAAAAGATAAATGGAGTGTATTTAACCACTCCCTTTTTTAAACTCTTATTACTCTTCTTATTGTTGTTTTCTAGGAAACAACTTTAGCCTTAGTTTTTCAGTTAAATGTTAGGTTACAAATTAATTGTTGCATCCACTAATTGTTGGGAGCTAATATGAGGGATTGAATTATTGTAATTGAATTAGTACGATTGGGACTCTAATTTTGCCTAGGGGGTGTTTAGTGTTTACATGAAAATGTTATATAGACTAGGGCAAAGCTAGACATAGACAATTTATTTCATTTCATGTTGTATGGTAATAACGTGTAGTTAAAGAGTGGTAAATACTTTGAGGCTATTATTGGAAATTAAAGAGGTTAAATGAAATAATATGGCATATAAGAATAGGTCGAACTTCAAGAGTTTGTTTAATTTGCAAAATAAGTTAAACTTTCACCTTTCATCTTCTCAAAGTTTGATTTTTAAAGCCTAACAAATTTTTTTTTTCTAATAGATATTATTTACAATACAAGTTATACAATCAAGAATAAATTAAATTTAGACAAGCTCAAAATTGACAATAAATAAATTTAAATATATTTATAAAAATAGAGTTTGAACATGTGATATCTCAGTAAGAATCGTATCGATTTAATTTAATCAGTTTAAAAGATTATTATCAAATTAAATTAATATTTTTTATTTGAAAAATTTTCAAATCAAATCAAATTATTATTATAGTTAAATCAAATCAAATTATTATTATAGTTAAATCGTTGATTTCTATTAAGTTTAAAAATTTTTGATTTGTCGATTTTAAATCAATTTTTTTTTTTTTTTTTTTTATAAATTGTTATTATTTTATTATAAATTTAAGAAAAAACATTGATAAAGTATTAATAATAAAAAAATTAAAAATAATTTAATATTATACAATTCAAAACTTTTCAATTCTATTAATTAACATACCTAAAATTTATTGTTCTTAAAAATTAAATTATTTTTAGTTAATTTTTATATATAATATTTTTTAAAATTATAAATTAATATTAAATTAAAAAAAATATGATTACATATAAAATCAAATCAAATATATTTAATTATAATATATATATAATTTCAGTTTGAAACCGAATAAAAAAAAAAGTTCAAACCGCAAATCAAATCAAATTTTTAATTTATTATATTTTTTAAGTCAAATCAATTATAAAATTAATAATTTTAATTTAATTTAATTGATTTTATTGAATTTATTCGATTCGATTGGATTAGCTTTCAAGTCGTACCTCTCCGCAGAGGTCTCCAAAATAGATAAAGAAATAGATAAAGTGTCCTTAAAATATAGATTGAATATAGAAAGCTTTGAAGCTCAAAGAGAATCTGAATAAATGGACAAGTTGGCTCGAGAATGTCTTTTAACTAAAAGATAAAATAAAAATAAAAAAAGGGCATTTCTTTTACAGGTTACGTGTTAATTTTCCTAAAGTTAATACTATATACCTCAGATTTAATGCTAGTGACCTCCGAGAGAGGAGCAGGAATGGAAGGATAGTATTTGCTGGAGATTCTATTGTCAGAAACCAGTGGGAGTCCTTTCTATGCATGCTAGCTCAAGGAGTTTCAAACAAATCAACTATATATGAAGAGCATGGACACGCCATTTCTAAACATCACAAAGGTTTTCTCTCCATGCGTTTCAGTCACTTCAACCTCACTATTCAATACTATAGGGTACCTTTCCTGGTAGTCATTGGCCGGCCACCGCAAAATTCATCGGCTGACGTCAAAATGACTGTTAAGGTCGATCGGTTACACTGGTTCTCTAGAAAGTGGGTGGGGGCAGATATTCTGGTTTTCAGTGGAGGCCATTGGTGGAATGAATTCAAAACTGTTAAGATGTATGAGCTTCCATTTCTCCTCTGGTCTACTATAGTTTCTTTTCTTCCTTCTTAATTGTGTTTGGCATGTTCAGGGGCTGCTATTTTGAAGATGGAGGAAAAGTAAAAAAGTCTATGACTGTGATGGAAGCACTTCAAAGATCTCTACAAACATTTAAGTCATGGGCAATGGAAAATTTAGATCCTGGAAAAAGTCACATTATCTTTCGTAGTTTCTCTCCAGTACATTATAGGCAAGTTTTCTTCTGCATACACAGAAAGGGGAGGGTTAGTGTAATGTGTCAAACGAAATTTTAACGAGTGAAATTGCAGGAATGGCACATGGAATACTGGAGGTCGGTGTGATGTGGATACGCAACCGGAGACAAACTACATGAATCTGGAACCAGAGCCAGTGAATAATCAATTGATGTACAATATAATCAAAGAAATGGAATTGGAATACAGAAAGAACAAGGTACAGTACTTAAACATAACACATCTGACACAGTTCAGGTTTGATGGGCACCCTTCAGATCATCGAGAGCCCAGCACTCCAGTTCCTGCTCGACAAGACTGCAGCCACTGGTGCCTGCCTGGTATACCCGACGTATGGAATGAAATCCTCTATGCACATCTACTATCAATGGGATTCAGAACCAAGTGATATTACCTGACTGAAAATGAAGGAAAACCCAATTTTCTGATTGCCTTGGGAAGTTATATTTTCATGGCTGTATATAAACTCGGCTGCTTCAAACTAGGCCAACTCATTTTCATTCTCATCGGCATCAGCTTCATTGCTTTCTATTTCCTTCATTTTCTCAAATTGTCTCAGGAGTTCCAGCCTTTCAGGTCCATAAGTGGAAGGTATCTACCACAGAGCAAATTATTTGCACTGATAGTTACAGACTTAACATCTACACAAGAATGTAAAATGGAAGCTATCATGGTCAGAAACCGCATACCAAAGCTGGCACATATCGCTGAATAGCAGCCAACATTGCTGCATGCCCAACTGCAGTAACCTGTTGGATATAAATTATCCTCTCGATTCAGTACAAGATGTAAACCAAAGTTATACGATGTGGCACAAATATAGATAAAAGCTTCTATGATTGTATATGTGAAACCATTTGGATCATGTTTATCTAATCAATTTAATTCTCCTTCAGAAAGGTAATGATTCAAACTTTCAATAATAGTACACTTGGCTGAAAGCCAAATTAATTTATCTAATCAATTTAATTCCCCTTGGCTGAAAGCCAAATTATTTGGCTAGGCCTGGTATTAGACTTGAGAAATATATGAAAGTTGACTGCTGAGTTCTTCAACAGTCATATGGCTATAAGAAGGGTGCTTCATTAGTGGTACTACAGAATATAATGTAACATAACATGGTGATGAAGAAAAAGAGCAAGATTTAAAATCTTCCGAATAAAAGGTCAAGAAATGACGATTCACTCTCTGATGTTTTTCTTGGATATGAGGGGGGAAGAATTAAAAGATATTAAAATATCTGATCCACTTCTTCGTTTTTCTATTGCTCTTATCCACCACTGGGATTCCTTGGGTGGGGAGACGACTAGATACTTTATAATCCTCTACCCACGAGGTGCACACTTAGAGATATGGACATAATGACATGAACACAAGACAATAGTTCCTAAACTATCAAAGCATGACAAATCAAGAAACACAAAATATATAAATATATTGCAGTTAACTTATCCTTTCGAATACCTAATAATATAATATATTGATAAGAAATGTTTTATTTCATAAGAGCTACCATGAATGGTGTGATTAAAGATGTATAAAAATGTATATAAGTGCATCATTCTTCAGAAAAATAAAAAAATAATAGAGGAAAAAAGAAAAAAAGAAAAACCCATCCATAACATAAAAATAAAATGTCTAACCCATAGGTCCATAGCAAAAAGAAGTTCCAACCACCATTGGTTTAATATTAATACCAAAATTAAATCATGCATCAACTGATCAACAAACAAATTACTTGCTAATTCATTATAAAATGATTAATGTTTTCTTAATTTTGGTGGGGTTTTTTTTTTTTTTTTTGTTATCTCACTGATGTACACCAAAATATATTCAAAATTTGACCATATGAAGTGTATTGTGTCTGGGGAAAAAAAAAGTCAGACACAAATGCCTAACTTTTATTTATTTATTTAAAATTTTTCATTCGACTTGTTTTGGTGTTTTAATGGATTGGAGATGTGTGGGCCTGGGCACAGGTCTAGCAAATTCGCATGTGCTCAACATCACATACCTGTTCTTAACTAGGGGTGTGTAAGCGAATCATAGGTGCAGATGCACATCTAATTAAGAGGAAAAAGGCAGAGGCATGGATGAGAAAGAAGTAAGGATATGAGGAAAAAAATCCATTTTTACTCTCTCCTGTTATTGTTTTCCATTCCGTAAAGAAGGCGAAAAGATCCATTGTTGCAGAAATTGAATATCATAAAGCAATGAGGGCACAACTTCATGAATTTCTTGATAACCCATTCATCCAAATGCCAACTGATTTACCAAAGATACACCAGAAACTAGGGGAAGAATCATGGTCCTTTCAATTTAAAATTAAAAATAAAACAAAATAAATAAGTGATGAACCATGTCAACCTTAAGATGAGAAATCATGAAGCATACCAGAAAAATTGTCCAATATTTATGTAAATGAGTATGATAATCAAGACAACTACAGGAAACATTGATGAAAAAATTGTTATGTTTAGACTTACTGGAAGAAGCATTAGAACGCCAATAGGAACAACTGATGCCAAGTCAGTCAGCGTTCTTCGGAGAAACTTTTTCTCCTTTTTGGTTAACTCATCTCCAATCAAGACCCTCCTAAGCAATCCCAATGCAGCAGCAACATCAATAGCTAAAAGCTGAGTTCCTTGCAAGACATCCTGCTCATAGTTTAACAACATACATCACTAAGAAGTTAACAACTTAACAAAATATTTTTATGGAAACCAAAAATCCAAATACCTTATATATATTAATACATTTAAGACATCAACTAGTGGAAAGAAGGTTCAAATTGAGATTTTTTTTTATTAACAATTCAAGAAGGATGTGATTTGGTATATTTTTTTTCTACATGTACTTTACTAGATAACAAGAGGATATAGAGAAAAGGCCCTCTTTCAAAATCATAAATGAGATGAAATATTGTAGGGTTATTTGCATGAATTGGGTCATAGATACTCCATTTTGATGAGTTGAAACCTTTCCAGAAGAGAATCAACTAGAATACAACCTAGCCACAATCTCACTACAGTATTATGCCTTGGATTCACACAATTGAGAACAGACCTGTTTAGTTCCATCAATTCCCAACATGGCAACAGAAATATGAGAGATAGGGACAGAGACAAAGAATGGGGAAGGGGTGGAGTTAGCACTCATTAGTCCTGAAATTGAAATTATTTTTACACGAGAAGATATTTTTAAGGAAAATTTGATTTCATGATATCAAACCTGATTCAAGTCGATTGATTCTTATCATATCACAACAATGTGATATTCAAAATAATATGCCACAGAAGAATATAGAGTAAATCATGCCTAAGAATAATATAGAATTGGAACTAAAAGTACTGGAAATCTCCAATTTGAAGGGATAGGTTTCAAAAATTTTCCAAGTGTTACTCTCAGAAAGAGGGGTCATATTTATCCTTGAAAATATGAATTTATTATTTATCCAGCCTTAAAATAAATCAGCCAAATTAATGACCATTGTCCATCACCGTTGAGTCAATCAGATTCTAGCAATCTTAGAAAGCAATTACATGTATAAAGAACAGAATTTTAACAATTGGAGAAACCCAAACCCCAATATTTCACCTCAGCACTAGCTAGAAGCCAGAGTTACAATAATATTCATCATACCATGCTGGTTTCCTTTAACTTGTCAAATGAGCTTCCAATGATATTCTCTTTCTTTTGAACTTGGATCAATTGAGCACTTCCAGCATCATCATGGAAATTAGCAGTGTCATCAGTTTCCTTTGTATCCTAAAAAAAAGATGCACTTCAACTAATTAGAAATGTTGCCCAGAAGGAACCTCCAAGCATAAATAGACATGATAATCATGATAAATTACTGGTATAAGTTAACCTAATTATGGCTTGTATAAAGCTACAAAAAGTCAAAATTTATTTGTTTATTTATTGTATAGATAAAAGAAGAATTTAATGAAGAAAAAGAAGAAATGTCACAAATAAGAGAATAAAAAAAGTAAATAAAAAAGGCAACAGTTTTCAAATAGCCTAGCATAAAAAACACAAGACAATGATGTTTCAAACTTATTACCAATATTATGCATCAATCAACTCTTATTCTCAAAATTATTCAGTCAACTGTAGTGAAATTTCCCATATGCAAGAGAAAACCACAATAAAGACACACCTCTTCATTTTCAGATTGATCAGTACTTCTTTGGACCCGTTTTTCTAGTTCCATTAGCTCCTTTCTTAGAAGTTCAAAGCGGACAATGTCATTTGATTCTGTCTCTGAAACACCTGCATTTAAAGTGCTCTGTGCAATTTCATCTCCCTGCATTCACCAAATCAAATAACATATGGACCTCCATTACAATGAAATAGACCAACTTCCAAAAGCAAAATTTATACTGCAGCTCCTGCAACTAATTCCATTCAAACAAAATCAGGCAACCCTTCAGGATATGTCATCAGGAATAATCTATTCCTTAGGCATAGAACAAAAAGCCACGGCCAACAGAACACAATTAAGTACCAATTGATTTCATCATACCCTTAATTTAATGCATTTCATCACTAGCCTGCAAACATTAAATGTGAAAGGGGCCTTTTTGTTTCCCTATTTCCTCTAGACCAACAACTAATTTTTCAACTCAACTAGCAAGAAGTCAAGACTTCAGCATGTTATCATGTGGAATAACAAACAAGAGCACATAATTATGTTATAAGAAACTGCAACTGCCAAAATCTAGCAATGATTTTTTTATCCATAGCTTCTATCTTTCTAGAAGTGCTGCGTCAAGTTTCATCTGCTAATAGAAACTTATTAAGTTTATACAGAAACTGTTCTTTATGGTGTGTTACTCGTATGTTGCAACAATAACAGGTAAACACAAGTATCAGAATTTTCTATTTGAATCCATTTATTAAGGAAAAGATTACCAATAATGTTTTACACTAAAATTTGCGTGTACTATAGACCACTAGGAATGATAATTCTCCATCCAATGGACTATTATTATTGGTAATGACCAATAACAATACAATAATAAAGATTTTTTTTTCAACTGTGATCATTTCTTTAAAAGTTATATTTTTTTTTCAACTGTGATCATTTCTTTAAAAGTTAAAAACAGTGGCAATAAATTTAAATGATTTAACCAATTGCAGCCACAGGTCAGTTTCTCTCTTCAGGAAATTAAACTTTCCAGTTCGTTTCTCCCTCTAAATCAGTTTATCTCTTCACCCATCATTATGTACTAGAGGGGAAAAGGTTAGAAGCCTTAATTTCCAAAAGAGAGGAACTGACCATTGGCATTTAAATTAGACGGCCACAATTGATAACTTTTAAAGTTGCGAGTTGCCACAATTGAGAATATTAATATAGTTTTGGATTTTATTGGTCACTAGGCCTACTGTTTGTCAATGAATAAAGTGTATTACTTAACAATATTGCAACAAGATCATCTGCATAAACTAGTAGGATTTTCAGGCCACTCAATTTGTATAAAGAATAAAAAAGAATTATCGTTGCTATATTTGCAAAAGGCCCAATCATTTTGCCATCAAGCTCACTCTTCAACTTGAGAAATAAATGGCATCAATATCATAACCATGATATTATTTACACATGTTCTACCAACTCCTCATTTTTCAAAGGATTGCATACAATAAATCTTAACCTCTAAGATTCAACATTATTATCAAACAAGGGACCACAAAATCTAGCAATCAGATATATCATATCCTTCAATGTGGAAATATGAGATAATATTATTGCAGTAAGAGCACTTTATCAAGTACTAGCTACCAGCATTGATTGGAGACCACAGGCTAGTCCATTATGTTAGTTGTATTTCTAATGAATTTTTAGATTGGACAGGGAATACAAGAAAGAAACAACTATGAGAGTGACATGGACGTGTGCACTCATGCAAACACATGCTTAATAATTACTTCCATTGGTGTTAGTTTTTATTCAATAGCCAACACCTATGCTTAATTTGTTAGCAATCACGGTGTTCTGATGCAAAAGAATTCATAAAAAATAAACTAGGGGCCATTTGGGTAGTTGTGTATTTGAAATGATTGAGTACTTGGATTTGTGTTTTGAGTATAAAATCATAAAAGATTAACATGATCTCAAATCCAACTACTCAATCATTTCAAATGACTATCCATCCACACCCTAATAGATTTGACATTGAATTCTCAAGGCACATTAAAAGTTAGATGTACAAATAATTAATATAATAGGTCCATTATGAAAGCAGTGCATACAGCTGCATATGTCATTGCTAACTCAGGATCAGGCCTCTTGGTTGGAAAGTGTACAAAGAAGTTCAATAATCCTCGAGATTTCCTGACAGCTCCCCCCAAAAAATAAAGCAGTTGGAAAAGAAAGGAAATATCATTAATCTCAAAATAAATCAAACTCTTGGCACAAACAGCTGAAACCTACAGCAAAATTTTCATACCTGTTGCTCCTATCTAGTCTTAACTTTGCGTTCTTTATCCTTTTCCCCTTTAAGTACTGCTGCTGCTCACTAACAGAAGACTCTGAATTACTTTCATCATCTCCCTTGAAGATTAGTGTTAAAGTATCAGTAAGATAAACAAGGATATAAACAAATTTCAATAAATACGAGAACCATTGTATGATAACACCCAAGTATAAAGCAGATATTCCAAGTAAAAAAAATGGGAGAGGAATTATCATGTATTTTTTTTCAAATTAAAAGAAACATAATAAGATAATTTACATCAGCTATCAATAAAAGCCAATCTAAAGCATGCTAGGAGGAGGGAAAAAAAACATGTATGCAATCGGGTTTATTTGCCTCATTGGATTTTCCACAAATGATGTGACCATGAAATAATTAGTGGGGATGTTTCCTGCATTCACATTACTGATATATGCAACGATATGTGTAACCAATATGTCAATAATAACCAAACACAATAATTAAGAACTCTCATTTCACAACCATGTTTAGAAAAAGATAAAACTATAGCTTAAAAATGCAAAATATGCCAAGTTGCAGAGTACCTGCATTCCTAAGTAGATACATCATATATATATGCAAGCAAACACACACACACACACACACACGCACAGACATCTGTAAGCACATGCCAGCTGTAAGTCAAAGGGATGAATCATGGTAGAACAAAATGAAAAGAATACCTGCTGAAGAGTAGCTGCTTTTGCTTTGAAATATGCTTCCAGAAATTCAGCCTCTTTTTTAAGTTTCCTTATTTTCTTAAGATCAGAACAAGCAGCTTTCAATTGCTCTTTTCCAGAATTAGAGCTTGATACATGCAGTTCTTGAAGCAATTTTTCTAGTCTTATCAAAGCTTTTTCAACACTCTCCAATGCCTGACACCAAATGCATGGCACAGTGAGAAACGAACAGAATTTGAGAAATTCCGAAGGGCAACACATTGCACACCAATGTGGCAGCAGATCCATTGAAATCACCATGTGTTGAGCTCAGATAATAAGAATCAAAGAAGATGCCAAAAATAAAAAAATAAAAAAAGGCGACCAAGTGTTCCCTTGAGCATTAGGCAGATAAGACTATTTCCACAACTAAACAAATGTGTCATAGAATAATAAATATTATTACAATGATAGGGCTTAATTCCCTCATTCAAATTCAGTTGTACCTCCTTTCCACCATGGTATTTCCTCTAGCTTATTTACTTATCTCTCTCATTCTCTCTAACCTTTTGGCCAACTTTCTCTCCATCTCTATGTCTATCTCCCCCAACAATGGAAATCATGTTTGTATCAGTAACTGAAAAGATCAAGATCTGATTTTTCAACCTTCCAAATACATTGTCCACATTCACTATATCAGGTTACACAATTTAGGCAAAAATTTTCCCATGTTAAAATGTGAACATTTAACTGGCCCAGTTAACCTTATACTCCTGCCCAAAAGGAAATATCTTCAATGTATCATTGATGGTTAAAATGAGAGAATTTCCATCATTGTGATAGTAGGTTTCTGACAGCATAAGTGAGATGAATTTCACTCCTTCAGTTACCTTAAATCTTTATTACCAATTTGTGATAAATGAGGATCAAGAATGTTATGCTAACATTGAGAACCATCTAAAGGAAGCAAACAGAAAAGTAGAGCCACCATGAAAAGCACATTCCTGTTTACCCATGCAGTCATAAGATGAAGTCACATCCAAAATCCAACATGAAATATGAAACATTAAATGCTTTGGAACGACTTCAGATTAAAGGGCAAGGGCAAACCTTGTCAAAAGAATCCATCTCTTTGTCTAGTGGAGAATAAATTCCAAAACCCGTTCTCTCAGGAGAATTGTTGTTATTACTTTCTGTCATTTTCCTGCAACATACTTTCTTTAAATGTAATCTGCTAGAGCCAATAATTTCAAGGAAAGTATTATAGATAATGAAAACACACCACCAAAACAAATAATGACAGCAAATGTTAATTCAGTTTCCTTGAAACCATCTACTTGATTCTAGGAATGGCAATGGGGAGGGGCAGAGGGGCCATTCCCCATCCCACTTGTTCAATTTTGTCCCTCCTTTTCACTTAAATATATTGTTTAATTTTATTATCTTAAATTATAAATAAAATATTATTGAATTATACATGTAAAATAAAGTATTAGTTATATATATTTATATATAATTAAGCACAGAAAATTGCATAAAAAATATGTTTGGATCTCTATGGGAATGGGGCAGCCATCTCAGCAGGGGGGTGCATTACCCGTCCCTGCCCCATGGGGATATAAAGCAGGAATTTCCCATGCCCCACCGCCATCCATATTTATCTCCTTGATTAAATGAAATAAATTTTCGGAAAAAATACTGCTGGCATATAAAATGTGAACCAAATGCTTGAGTGTGTTGGTAGAAATGTAACTTGAAATGAAATTTGGGAAAATCTAAATGGTGGGTCAGTTCAGGCATCCATGGGATCAGTACAATGCTCAGTACTTTTTAAGTTTCTGATATCATATTGATGTACATTCAGACTTTTAACCGCCAAACCCATATGCACATAAGACAAAGTGTAATCTTTACATGCATAATTTATGTGAGTACAAGGTAGAAAGAATTAAGTTTTCTTACCGTGATATTCCCAATTCTTCCACGCACTCCATTAATTTATTGTGCCTAAATAATTATGACATAACACTAGTTAAAACTAGTGCTTTATATCATATCTTTGTCCAATAACAATGCAATGTAGTTCAATTACCCCTTGGACAAGAACCTCACTGCCTTGACATTAGAAGGGTTCTCTAGCCATTTACTGTATTTAATAAAGCTCTGCATCCAATAACAGCAGACATCTAATGTCAGCGGGATAGCTTCAGCGTTTGGAGGGCCTTCCCGTTTATTCTGATGGCCATGAGACTGTTTTGGAGTGCTAGCATTTCCCAAAAAGAAAGGAAGCCAGTCCAGCTCTTCGCAGACTACCTATACAAAAAAAATCTATGATTATCTCTAATTATAAGCAGATTTGTTTAATGATAATAACTATACATGCTTACCTCTACAAAAATTTGATATGAACTTATTGATGAAAGCTGAGGATAGTATAACACACTACCCCCCATAAGGTTCCTGCAAAGAAGTCCATTTGATTGAGTTGGTATAGGAAAATTAAATTTTAAAGAATAAGTTCAAAACTACCTAATGAAGCCTTCAAGAGGATCATCTATAACATCAAATCCATTTGCAGATAAAAAGGATTGTGAACTTCTTCCCAAGGCAATAAAGAATCCAAATATAGCCAAATCCTTCTCCAAAACCTGCAGTCAGAAAGCATTTACTTTTAATCGACTTCTGCATGTTTACCAATGTGTGATTGATGATCAGTTTATCTGAGGACGCCGCCTCCTTTCCTAAGTGCATGGAGAAATCTAAAGTTTTGAGTTCAATGTTCAAGCAAAAAAATGCGTAGGAAAGGCATTTGGAAGAGAGATGATGACTCCTAATATGTAGCACGATGACCCAATAATATGTATCAATGTGTGACTTTGTGTGTTTACATATGCTAAAATGTATAGGCCTTTTGACTAATAATTTTTACCGCCCTTCCATAACCTTTAGCAAGTGATAATTTCTTAAGTCATTTTCTCTGCATTTATAAATCTCTAAGTAAATCTTTTATTCCTCAGAAAGCCCCAAAAAGCTACTTGTGAGGTTACACCTACATTAGAAAGGTGCGGTGGTTGGAGTTTGCTGCGTATATCACATACCTAGCATCTATACAACCCTTGTTTCAGTTTTATCCATCTTCCATTGTCGTATTTCTGTTCTAATCCAATGCAATTTCTACCAAAATCAATAACACATGCAACTTGTTGATTGTTTTGTAGCCATTCTCACCATAACATAATATATTGTTTCCAACATGGAGGTGTGAGACTGATGCTAGACACTTGTGCCTTACACACATTACCACAAAATAATGGATGTCTACAACTATAAGAGTTTCTAATTTATTTCAAGCATCCACTAGTAAATTTATAAGCCTCTGCCAGCAGGGCTGAACTGCCCAAATTTACTCTTTAAATGAGCACATCTGGAGCCCTCAGATAGAAGGGACCATGGCTAGGTGACATGGTAAATAAGTTTCTTGTGGCCATAACAATCAAGTCTGACTAATGAAAGTAGCCACTTCAACCAAAACTGCCAAAGTATCTCCAAATACTCCTTTCCAGGACTACACTTCAGCAGAACCATATTCAGACAATGGACAATAGAAGCTTTAGCACTAACCTTGATGCTTTCAGCTGTTGTTAGTCTTGACCATATTCTCTCCCTATCTACAGCTTGCTGCAGTTGCTTCTGTATAAGATTGACCCAAAAAACAACCTCCTCTGAACTGCGATCATTTTTCAATCTGCACGCAGCAGCTCGTGGACCAAAGTGAACAAGAAATTCTCTGCGTAGACCAATATCCTTTATATAATGATAAGCTTGGTGTATAGGAATGAAATCAACCAGCATGTCCATCATTCTGCCAGTTATATCTGAGATCATGGAAAAGAATTGTGGACAGGAAACCTTTGGGGCACCAAGTTTTGTGATTGCAGCAATGCAACTCAGTGCAAGCAAGAGGAGTGCAATATCGCTTCCATTGCCTGAGTCCAATGACATGCCTCTACCCAACCTGGAACAAAATCAAAGTAACTTCACTTCCACATCGCCATTGAAATTGCTATGAAATATATAAGAAAAAACTCAATCTGCAGTAACATACACAGAAGTGGCAGCAATAAAGCGTAGGTCCACTTCAAAATAATTAACAAATAATGCCACAACCGTTGGGACTTGTTTAGACCAAAACCATTCATTATCCTCAGGATGCTTGGCAGATAGTTTTTCCCTAATTAAACTCTCCAAGGAAGCAGATTGCCGCAAAAAACTGCATGAATTAAATTCTTAAAATAGGTAGAAAAGCATAGGTTAAGTGAGGAGTAATACAGCTATGTCAGTATAAAAATCACATCAGAACGCAATCACAATTATGGAACCAAGGATATTGAACATAAATATGTAAAAGACAGATAGAACCTATATTTCAAAAGGAAAAAACTACATGATTGAAAATCTCAAAGTTCAATAAAATAGTCTATATACACTAAGAAAACAAAGCATGAGTTTTCAACAATCATTTCAATAGAAAACCTTAGTTTAAAATTCATATTAAGAATAAAATGGTTTTGCGAGCCAATTTCATACAGAGAGATAGGAATGATCTTCAAAATTCTATTGCTTCATCATTAATTAAGTAAAACTCGCCATTTATAACCAAATGTCCAGCAGCATATGATTCACAAATAAAAAAGGGAAAAAAAATACAAATAGGTACATCATTTAAGATGTTTCATTCAAGATAACTTTCAAAAATTTACTTGTTTGGCATACATTCACACACAATAATGACATTGACAATGTGGAATATGAATATTTTGAACAGACAACAGAGGAGATGAATTTAAGGGCTTGTTTGGTATTAATGCATTCCATTAAATTTTATGGAAATCTACATTTTCATTTCTAGTATAAATGAAAATTCATTTAGAGTTATATATTTTTTATTCTATGGAATTGTTTATGCTTAATCAAAAGATATTGCCCAAAATCGTTTGGAGTGGAAACAAAGAATCTATATAGCTAACCTCAATTAATTTTGGGATTAAAGCTAAGTTGAGTTGAGTTGAATTGGTTATGCTTAAACTAAATTCTACCAAAATTGATAGAATTTGTGAAATTTTAAACTTAACAAGGGGTACAAGCTAATAAAACAAGTGAATTTTTAAATACAAGCTAGTAAAGTTATATATTTAAATGAATACCATTGTTAATCCAAACATGAAAATTCATTTACAAATGAAATGAACACCATATGGATTTGTACAAAATAATATCTAACAAGATTTTGAAGGCTTGAATTTGAATTTAGTTCACAAGATTTGCTAACTAAAATACATGTCATTTAATACCTCTTTTGGACAAAAATATTTACATCCCTATCTCTTCCTTCACCTCGGGATGAAATCTCAGATGCTGCTTGCAATAGACAATACACAGAAGCCTGAGAAATTCACGAGACATGAGATGGCTTAAATGGCATTTTCCACTAAACTAATTAGCTCTAAAATTTCACCTAATCTTATACAAATATCTAAATTTTCTTCAAAGAAATGTTGAGAAATAGTGCAAAAATGAAGCAGTACAAGTAGGACTGGCAATAGTACAGGCAATGCCAGTAACAGTTAATGTACCAGCAGTGACATGCAAGTGGTACAGGTACCCAAGACTGGTAGTTGAGATAATCACATTATCTTATGACAGTTGCTGAAGGTTTCATAATGGCAGTTAAAGTGGCAGCAACAACATGGACGATAAAGCATCATCACTGTTCTGATTGTTAAAACAAAGAACTAAAGCCAGCAAAGGGGGAAAAACAGTGACCAATATACTTTGACCAGAAAGCTCCCAGGCAGAGCCTAATAGCGTTGAAGGAAAAGCATCAGAAAAATGAGAAGTTCTATTGTTAAGTGACAATTGACAATGATTGCCCAACCCTTGTATATTAAAAATACTATAAAACTATGATGCATCGTGTTGATATTATATATGCATATCTTACAAGGAAATATTAGGTAAATTATATTAGCAATATGTGCAATGCAAGATATCCAACAATATTTTATTTCTTTTAACAATGAGAAACCTGGTAAGCCAGTGTTTTCACCCATGCATTCCTGTCTACACCAAGCCAGGCAGTAGAAAACCAGGATAATTTTGAATGAGAGCCCTGTTCTTTAATCGCCAACTCAAAAACTCTGGCAGCATCATGTAAAGATTGAACAAGTGTATCACCAAAACCTTCACCTTGCAATGACTGATTAAGCTTGACTCTCGTTTCATCTACATTTGTACTGGTATTTCTTTGGGGACTTCCATTAACAGTTACACCATCATCAGCAGATGCAAAGGGAGAACGGTGCTCCACCCTTCCAGGTTTATAATAGGTCAATTTTAATTTCCTATATGCGGCCAATCTATGACTAAGACTGTGGTTCCCATTCCCCAAAACAGAATGCCTCATAAGACATTTTTTCCTTGAATTACCCAAACTGCTCAAAATGTAATCCAAGTGAGCCACTCTTTTGAAAGAAACATGCGGCCCAATTGAATTTCGTGAAAGACACGGATTTGAAGAACTGCAAAAAATGGTTAAAATTAATTTCTACGTTCACTCAAGAATATTGATCATCCAATGAAGAAACAAAGCCGAAAAGGAGTAAATCTCCGTATCCAAGCAACAACCAGCAGCAAACACACAATAACTTCAATGCAAGAACAAACAAGACAGACATTGTACTGATTAATAACTAATCATAAAAAATAACCCTTGGCTATCCAAATACTCCAATTTAGACACAATCTCACACAAATTAACAAATTATCATCCAAAACAGCACAGATACAATGAACATAAAAATTATGAGTTCTTATTCACCTGAACAAAATAAACAAAATAAAACAATTAAAGAAAACTTCAACGTAATAGTTGCAGAAGAACTGAACTAAACTAAATGAATTCAGCAGTTTACTTCTCATTTTCGTTCGTTAAGATGTTCCAGTGTGAGGTGATTCCAAACAGTGTACATATTCATTGAATTCAATTACTTCAGAAATTGAATTCACTATGAACCATTAACCGATACAAAACGTCAGTAATATAAATTTCTAATATAATTCATTTTCATTTTCCTCCAGTTTCTCAGCGTCCGAACAGCAAATTGCAGGAAATGAACACAAAAAAGCGAATAATTAAATTCAAGAAAGAAAAAACACTAACTGTCCTGCAACTATAAGAAAGGCATTAAATTAAAATGAAAAAGAAAAATAAACTTGAATAGACGATAAATAAGTAATAATAAAAAGAACCTTGAAGGTACGAAGCTATGATGCTGCAATTTAACAGCCATAAACACGTAAAAAAAATCCAGTAAAATAAATAAGAAAATTCAACTGGAAAATTATGTGTTTGGGTCGCGGGAAAATTAAGAGAAACTGAGAAAGAGAAAGATAAAATCGTTTTTTTTCCCTCCCGTTGTTGGGTAGAGAAAAAGGATGGCGACTTGGCAATGGGACTTTATTCATATACGTGGAAATACAAATGATCACATAACGGATGGCTCAATTTTCACCAGAATTCTTTCATTAATTACGATTCGTGGTCCGCCCGTTATCAGGGCTAACTCCAGCGGGTATAAAGTTGAATTGATTTCATTTTGTAGGCCGGACCGAGTTTATGCAAGCCTAAATTTCGTCAATAAAAATAGACTTGGGGGTCAGGGCCATAGATTTTTTTTTAAAGCTTCAGAGATACTGACACAACACAGAAGATTTCAAGATTAAAGGAAGTAAGAAAGAGTTTGTTGTTCATTGAATGAGAAGTACGGAAACTGCTGTTTCTCCATTAATTTCCCTCAGAAAATAATAACACAGGATTTTTCTTGTGTGCACTCATCTTTAATTCATCAAAGCTGATTATATATTAATTAATAATAATCACATACAACAAATAATAATTATTTTATAATATAAATATAATAATTAATTATCTAAATTATAAAATATATATTATAATTAATACTTTGATATATCATATTATCATTATTTAATTCATAATTTAATATAATAAATTAAATTTATTTAAAAAATTTCTCCTTTCATCTCATGTTTTTTTTTATAATTTTTAAAATCGGATCGGACCAGTCGGTCGAAAAAAAAAATTGAAAATTAAATAAAAAATTAATTTAGTCAGTTTTTAAAATATTATTTTTAAAAATCGATTAAAAATCAGTAAACCAACCAGTTAACTGATAAATTGGTTGAATCATACTGAATTTTTTTATTCGAGAGGGTAAAAAAAAAATTTTACTTTTCTTTTACTTTTTTTTTAATTTTTTAATTTTTTAAAATTTTTAATTAAAAATAATAAATATTAAATTATATTTATTTTCATTATATATATATAATAAATATTAAATTATATATATATTTATTTTTTTGGGATTTGACCCTCAACGAATATCTGACTTATTAATCTTTACCTTACCGGTTGTTTAACAAGTTCATTTTTTAAAACATTAATTTTTTCTGCATAGGGTATATTTATATTGATTGGTAAATATTTAACTACAACACTAAAAGTAATTAAATTTGCCTCTAAATATTACATTAAAGGCATATTTTAAATTTATCATAAATATGTTAGTGAATGTTGTTAGGGACAATAATATTCAAATCAATTAAGTATTTTATTTGCTTTTGAAAATTTGAGAGACAAACAATTGATTTCTTAAAATGATATTTTCTTATATCCCTATATAATTGCAGTGAATGGATGTATTTTATATAATTTGTGAACTATACTCTATTTATTTTATAAGAATAATTTATTTATTGAAAAATACTTTTTTAAATAAATAATATTTTTATTTTATTTTATATGAAACAAATACAACGATTATAACATTCAATACTGTTGAGATATAAAAATAAGATATTGAAAGAATAATTAAATAATAAATAATATATATAAATTTAAATAATAATTATTTAATAATAAAATCTAATTATTAATTATGATTAGATTTTAAATTCATCCTAAAATTAATATTATTTCTTATGAACTTTATTTCCTTCCATCAAACTTTGAGCCCATTATTAAAAATTTAACAAATACCCTAAATCTTTTAAATTAAAGAAAAAATCATGCACAAAACAAAATTTCAAAGTCACCAATACATATATTTAATAACAATTATAATTATATATATATATATATATATATATATATATATATAACGTCACCATCAAATGAAAACCTACTAATATTACTTGTGATTGAGATTTGATTTAATCATTGAGTCAATCTACACGCTAACGCCGCCTTCTAATTTGTTGAGTTTTAGAATGGATTTGTTTAGGTGATGAATTAAAATTTTTATAAATTTTAATTTAAGTTTTTAATCATAATTTAAAATGTTGAATTATTTTAAATAATTAAATATTAAAATAAATTAATTTTAATTTTTTAATAAAATTAGTTTTTTTTTTAAATATTATATATAAATTATGTATCAATTATAATGTCAAGATATATATTATGAGACAAATTATAATAAATTACAATCCTATATGAAATAGGAAATAAATTTTAAACAATCTCCACTTTACGGGGATTTTGAAACCGGAACGAAGAGGTTTTTGCATTATTGGATAATAGATTTAATTTTGAACTCAATTTTTTTTCTAAATGAAAAATAAATAAGAAAAAACTATGAATTATATTTTTTTTATTCATATAAAATTAAATTTATATGAATATATTTTAATTTCAATCATATATAAATTAACCCTAATATAAATAAAATGATATGCTTTTGACGTATTCAATAATTTCTCGATATTTAAATTTATTATTATACTCTTTTAATTTCTAAGCAAGTATCATTATCGTTTAAAATTTTTGTATAGATATTAGTAAATGTAATAAGTCATTTGATAATAGTAAATAAAAATTTTGTTTATTAAAATATTTTTATTTTTAAAGAAATCAAATTTTTAAAATTATTAAATTCAAGTGTCAATTTTAAAGATTAAAATAAAAAAAATATATTAATATAATTTGAAAGATATTAAAAAAAATTAAAATGATATTTATTTAAAAACAAAGAATATAATAATTTAAACATTACTCCCATGCCGTTTAATGAAAGAGTGTAAATAAAGTTTTTGACAAATAAGGGACTAAATTCTTTCATTTTCAATTTGTGCTTCCGTGACCATTGAATTTTGCATCATTTTGAGAATTAAGACCGTACGTCTCATTTTAATCAGTCGTTGATCTTTGACTTCTAGTGAATTTTATTTTTTTTTATAATAAGTAGGGATGTTTATAATTTGATTTATACGATTTAAAGTAATAAATTTTTAACTAAATTAATAATGCTAATTTTTAAATATTTTAACTCTTGAATAAAATAAATAATATTAAAAAATACAAATTAAAATTATTTGAATTTAATTTAGATAGTCAATTTAATAAAAATAATAAATAAATAAAATAAAAAATTTAAAGAAATCTTAGAAATTTAACAAATGTTACAATAAAATTATATTTTTAAAAATTAAAATATTATTAGAGAAGTTTAAAAAATATTCTCCAATTATCCTAAAAGAATAACCAAAATAATTAATTGATTGTCTTACTTAAAAATATATACTTTCTAACTCTCTAATTAATGCTATTAATTTTTTAAAATAAATATTAATTATTCAACTCTCTAATTAATATTTATTTAATAATATTATTAATTTACATAAAAACTTTAATATACATAATCAATATGAAAAATAAAATATTTTGAATATAAAAAAATAAAAACTAGCATGATATTAATAAAATCTTAATAGCATATATATTTTAAAAATATTTTTAAAAGTATTATAATACATATCTAAAAAAATATAATTTTATTATATTATCGATTCGATTCGATTTACTTAGATATTTATTTTTTTAAATAAAAACTAAATTAAAAAAATTGATTTATACAAATTTTAGAACTGTAACTAACTATAAGTTAATATAAATTATAATATTTTTATTTGAATTAAATTAAATCTATTTAATTAATTTTTATGCAGCCTTAGATAGCCTACTAATGATAAGAGTAGTAAAAGAAAGAGATTTATTTTTAATTATATAGTAATTAAATAATTTTTTCTCAAATTAAATTATGAAGCTAATATCTGTATTTTATAATTATTTTTATTAATTAATTAGCACTAACAGAGTAAAACGAGAATAGGATTAATTAAATTGTTTTACAAGTTATTGACTAAAGAATTATTATTCATCGGCTATGAGTTGTCAGTCTATCATCAACAATAGTTAAATCTAATTAACTGTGAAATATGAATTAATTGGGCCATTACACATATGTGACTAAAAAATTTTCAAAAGAAACAAAACAATATTTTATATTCAAGTTTCTAACCCAAAAAATAAGATGGGTATTATTTATTTATTTAACCCTTAGGCTAACTACAACTTATACATGTTTTGGAGTTTTTATAACAATAGTTATTGATTATTTAATAATTAATAATTATAATTAATCAAATAAATTTAATATCATTATTACAAATTAAAAAACTAATAAATATATAAAAAAATTTTGCTAAACACCCACTGAAAATAAAGTTAAGATAAATAGGTCAAAATAGCTAAGGTGATCAAGCTCTAGTTATACATAAAGCTCCACATGCATTTCATAAGCTTGTGATCACCTCTGTAATAAGTAGCTCATGAAACTCATAAAGTGTTCACAAATCCGAACTGAAAGTACCACTTCCAAACTCAAATCAGGCCTAAAGCCTATGAGCATTATGAAAAGAAAATACTATTTACACTAATATATAACAACAGTGTTCTATTTCCTTTCATATGAGAAATTTTTTTATTTGGATTAATATCAATTAAATTAAATTAAATCAAATCAAATCAATTAATAAATTATATTAGTTAAATATTTCAAGACTTGTTACTTTAATGTATAAAATAAGTCTGTGTACATAGTAGATAAAAAATTTTCTTTACATAGATGATGATATGCGCAAGTGATATAATTATTCCTATCAAGTGGTATAATAAACTAATATACAAATATTGATATAAATAGCATTATTCTCGTATTGAGAGGGTTATTATATATTTTTGCATAATAATATCTCATGTGATATATTTTGGAGATCTAAAAATTTTTGTAAAATTTATAATTTGATAGTGTTTAATATAATAAATCTAATAAAATATTTTTTGTGCTAAAAAAAATCAAATGTATAACAAAAAATAATTACAAATGCGATAAATTTAAAATTTATATTATATTTTTTATTATCAATTTAATTTTTATTTAGTACAAAAAATATATTATTAAATTTATTATATTAAATTATAATTTTTATTAAAAATTTTAAATTCTCAAAATATGACACTGTAGCCTTCCACAACCCATTATTCTTAACAAATTTAAAACTTATTAGAATTCAAAAATTAATGATTCGGACACGTCTTTTTCACATTAACATTTTCATTTTTATTCCATTGTTTTGACTCTAATTCGAGCATTAATGGGTAAGGCTCAACTCAACTACTTGTGAGTGTGACGTATAATACGAAATTGATAGAAAATTAAAGTCTATAACAGAAGGATGAAACCATTAGAAAGTTGCTGCCCATAATTATATAGTAATTAAATAATTTTTTCTCAAATTAAATTATGAAGCTAATATCTGTATTTTATAATTATTTTTATTAATTAATTAGCACTAACATTGTAAAACGAGAACAGGATTAATTAAATTGTTTTACAAGTTATTGACTAAAGAATTATTATTCATCGGCCATGAGTTGTCAGTCTATCATTAACAATAGTTAAATCTATTTAACTGTGAAATATTAATTAATTGGGCCATTACACATATGTGACTAAAATTTTTTCAAAAGAAACAAAACAATATTTTATATTCAAGTTTCAAACCCAAAAAATAAGATGGGTATTATTTATTTATTTAACCCTTAGGCTAACTACAACTTATACATGTTTTGGAGTTTTTATAACAATAGTTATTGATTATTTAATAATTAATAATTATTATTAATTAAATAAATTTAATATCATTATTATAAATTAAAAAACTAATAAATATATATAAAAATTTTTTGCTAAACACCCACTCAAAATAAAGTTAAGATGAATAGGAATAGCTAAGGTAATCAAGCTATAGTTATACATAAAGCTCCACATGCATCTCATAACCTTGTGATCACCTCTGTAATAAGTAGCTCATGAAATTCGGGTAAGTTTTACACATGGTACTCCAACTTATGGCTCGCGTACATAATATTACTCAGACTTTATTTCGTTACTTAAAAATCATCCAATTATATACAACGGTCACTTAAAAGTATTTTTGTCAATTTTCCGTCTATTTCCTTAACGGAACACACACGTGGTATTTTTTAACTTAAAACACTACTCGTTGGATGCCAACTCACCCCAAAATATTTTTTCAGCACGTGTCTGCATTTGAAAAAAAAAATCTCTTCTCTCTGAACCCACTGTATCTCATCTTCTTTCTATTTTGACTATTTATATATTTAAGAACCTTAGATCAAATAAAACAGAAAATCATTTGTTTCTTTTTCATACCTAGTAAAATCGTTTGTTTCTTATCAAATCTAAGTATTATGACTTTTTCAGGCGATGATTATGACGTTGCTGAGTTTGTGGCTACATATGGAACACCGATTTGCGAATGTGGAGAAGAAGCACCTCTTCGAATATCATAGACAGAGGTAAACCCAGGCCGATGGTTATATGGATGTCCATTTTACGGGGTGAGTGAAAACTTATACTTTCTTTTGTTGCATGTTGTCTTTAATGATTTAGGGCTTTGATTTGGGTATTTATTTATTTCAGACTCCGTGAGGAAGATGTAGGTACTTTGTGTGGGTGGATCCTGAGTTCCCAGAAAGAGCAAAGAATGTGATCAATGTTTTATTGAGGAAGAGCGATAGATTAGAGAAAGAGAAAAAAGCTTTGGAGAAGAGGCACAAAATGATGATTGTTGGGAAGTTATTTGTTTGGGTTGTTGTGATAATAACTGTTTGTATACCAGTTGTGTATTCATGGTGTGCAAAGGAAAAGTAATCACTGTACTAGATTTTTTGGATGCAATGTAAGTTAGGCAAATGGGTAGGGTTAATGTAGATTATGTAAGATGATGAAGCTGGGTACCCACTTTAATGATTTTGTAATATTTAAAAGTAATATTTGAATGGTAAAGGAAAGAGCTGGTTATCTCATGTGTCTTGATTTTTTTTATTGCCTATTCTCTTATTTTGTTAATTTCATGTTTGCACTAACATGATTAATAATCAATCATAAATCAGTGGCATGTTCAAAACAAATGAATCATAAAATGATTATAAAACATAAAAAAAAAAAAAATTGAAGGATTATAATGGAAAACTGTAACTGTTTTCATGACAAATATAATAAGTTTATAATTACATTACAAAAAACATGTACATCCTTAACTTCACTGCATGATTTCAAAGTTGAAACTCATTGACTATATTGTTGCAAAAGAGTTTAAATTTTGAATCATCATCTAAATGCTCATAATCTAAAACCCATACATAATCAAAATACAAATAAAATTGTTTCTTTGACCACTAACTCAAACAAAAAAGATAGAAGTTAATCTTTCACAGAACAATGTTGCAAAATAAAAATTCAAAAACAACTAGCCATGCAACAAAAAAATAATATGGCTTGTAATAAGTTCAAAACCCTAGTTCAGTCAGCTAATTTTGCTGCATTCTTGAGGTTGATGTCCTGGACTTTGGATATCTCATATTTGTTGTGCCATATCTATCTCCACTTGGGTGTTGGGAAGT
>CANXYC010192325.1:0-27972 GCA_948193065.1 Aleurites moluccanus
TATGACCACCCTTATCACAATAGGTACAATGTGACTTTGCATTCTTGCCTTTCCATCTTCTGTTACTGCCATTGCCCTGTTGATGTTGCACGGCTAACACAAATGACTCAAGTGCATTAGTATCAGAAACAGAGATCCATAACAAACAGGCAAACATATCTTTCAAGGTAGGAATGGTCAGACTTGTCAAAATTTGATCTCGTATTGATCCGAGATCCGATCGCTATCCAATCAAGGCCAAAACCATAAAAAATCTATTTCTCTGTTTTTCTTAAGTAGCAACATCATCCGATATGGGCATAATAGAATCAAATTCATCCTTTAAAGTTTCTACTTGCCCTAGGTAACTAGTCATATCTTGATGATTTTGCTGGAAGTGAACAATACTAGACACAACTTTATATATTCGTTGTATGTCATTAGTATACAACGTGTGCGCTTTATTCCAAACCTTGTAACAGGTTTTACAAGATTGAAATAAGGTAAACAATTTTGGATTAAGGGAATGCTACAACAAACTACACAACTGTGCATCAATTTTAGTCCAACTAATTTTGTCTTTGGAATCTATATCAGTAGCATTTTTAACTAAATGATCATCATATCCTTGTCCCATAAACCATAATTCTACGGATGCAGACCATGATGCATAATTACCACTACCTTGTAATTTTACGGAAGTTATAGTTGGTGAATTGAGAGCAGTAGAAAAAATAGGTTTAGAACCTGACGTTGAAGAGTCTCCAACAAAAGCCATCACTGAGTGTGGAAAAGTGCAGAAGATCCAGACAAATGGAGAGGCAGTGGTCTTTTCTACACTTGCATTGAGAAATAAGAAGATTCAGGTAGAGGAACAGGTCGCCGACAAGAGAGGAGTCGACTGGTGCAAAATTTTGGCAGGAGGGTTGCCGGAAACTGGCCTTACGTGCCGGCGCGTGTCCGGACGGCGATCTGAATACGGCCGCGTGTGGTGGTCGACGGCGAGTTTTCCGGCGATGGTCTTCTGGCTCTGGGGTCGCCGGAAGGTGCTGAGTCGTCTTGTGGTGGCTGTGAGGCAAGAAAGTTTATATCCAGACTGGGCTCGAAGAAAGACTGATTCTGGTTCTGGTTTTTGAAAAAAAATACTGTTTTTATTATAACAGTAATCTTGCGTAGGGAAGAGGTTTGAAGGGGAAGAAAAAATCAGACCTTCAAGGCTCTGATACCATGAGAAAGAAGAAATAGAGAAGATAAATGTTTGAAGCTTATATTTCTGTATATTTCCAAAGAGAAGGGATTACATTATATACGCATAAACCTAAGCTACCTAGGCTAAATAAAGAAATAAATGAATGAATCCCTGATTTCATGCAATCCCTAATTTCCTTCCTAATGTTATACAATCTTCCTAATTAACACCCTATGATACAGCCAAGATTATGATAATATTCTAACAACTACCATGCAACCCTTATACTAATAACAATACAGCTTACTCCTATTACACAATTTACTACTCCTCTCAGTCATTCTTCATCCCATTTATTACTGCCTTACTTTCCCTTTCCCTTTCCCTTTCCCTTTCCTTCTATAATATGTAACATACTTCCTTTGTTAATTCGAATAATCAATTAGTAGGGATCCTAACTAAATCTCTTAAAAGTTCTCGGATTGAATATCTTTATAACAAGTTAGGAGCATACATGTTGTGTGCTCCAGCTTGAGGGGAGTGTTAGAATGATCTATTAGAATAATCCTAGGCTGTAATTGTGCATGGATTATAGGCTGTAATTATGGTTGTAATTAGGGATTTCATTTCCTTTTTTAGTTCATTGTATCTGTATATAAACACATTATGATTGAAGGTATAACCAAGCTAATTGCTTCAAACACCAATATTCTTCTCTATTCTTCTTCTTTATTTTCTCAGAGTCGTCTTCCATGTGTAAAGTTGTTGGATCTCAAAGCAAGTCGATTAGAATTTGAATCAGAAAGAGCCAATGAATTACTTTCCATCAAAGAAAAGTTCATCATTTCTTTTGTTTGTTGAAGACTAATAAATAAATTATTGACAGTAATAAAAAATATGAAAATTGTACAACAATTTAAAATGGACACCCTTCAAAATATGGTTACCTGTGCTGCAGCCTCTTCATAACCTGTTGTCCCATTTATCTGACCAGAAAAGAAAAGCCCCTCAACCTTTTTTGTCATGAGAGACCTAGAGCACTGATGCGCAGGCAGGATATCATACTCCACAGCATATGCAGGCCTTAGCATTGAACAGTTTTCAAGTCCAGGCAAAGTTCTCAAGAGTGGTAACTGTAGTCTTTCAAGTAAACCAGTTGAGAACCCCTACAAAAAAAATAAATGAAAAATTAGTGGCAAATTCTCGAAGTTATGTGTGGTATGATACACACAACAAGCATAAGGTGTCCGTGTAATCTGTTTATAGCTTGTGTAACATGAAAGTTCAGTAACACCAGGCAATAATAGAGAAGACTGCAAGAACCCAATGCTAGCAACAAATTAAAGAGAAAATTTAATTTATTCTTCAAAACAACGTGAGAGTGACACAACCATGAAAACAATTAGCAGTATTTTCTTAAGGACTTCTAATTTAGAAGACCAAGACTTGATTCTTTTAATTCTCTAACCAAGTTTTGAGAAGTCGTAAAGTTACTAGCAGGTAGTCACATCAGACCAGTATTTTGGCTTCCTCAAAGATAATTGTCTAGTTTCATCACTAAATCTTCAACTATCTACACAACTTCCTAGTCTTCTAGCTTCTACGATCATAACACTAGTCTAAAAGGACCATTTGGAATCAACATGAACAAGGAATTTATTACATCTGCAATGAATTCTATAGTAGAATTAATTCATTTACAATTAAATTCTCGATCTTGGTATACCATATGTTAAACCTTTTAGAACTTAATCGAATCCAAATAAACATTGTGCTTGGGACCAAATAAACATTCTTCTTGGGACAAATACAACATTGAATTCAAGAATCACTTCCCCAAAATACTGCATGCAGAAATAATAATAATTATAATAACCATTTTGATATTGGAATGCACACGCAAATTTCATTAATTTTGATAGAATTAGTCTCAAGTATATTCATTTCCAAGGAATTGGAATCATGGAATTCCAAGTGAATATGTTTATAGTATGAGCACTATGTTTGACCGACACAGAAAGTGGACCATAAGTCTAAGTTTCATTTTTAGTTTATATAGATACAATTTGCATCTAATGTATATTTTTATCCTTAAAATTGACAAGAACATCATCAACTGTTGACAAAGTGAATCCAAATTTTCATCTCACACATCGTTTAATCTATTATTATTTTTCTCATTGTCACCAATATAATAAGAAAGATATGTAAAGGTACTAAATACAGACCTGCACATATAGCTCGGGCACATTCCGACCCTCAGGTTCAAGAAAAATCTGATGTGATTCTTTATCTTGAAATCTTACAATCTGAAAAGAGAAGATGTATTGACGCAAATGGAATATGCAAAAGAAAATAGCATCATATAATTTCATGATACAATTGCAACATTGCAGTTTACGTCAATTTAACAGTTTTCTACTTCTCTTCTGCTCAAAATTTTATGGATTTTTTGACAATTGTTGGAGAGTACGATTTTTGTGATGCATCTTTGGAGGGAAATTTAGAAATTACTCAATAATTAGCAGAATTGTTAGTGGGTTCAGGTGGTACTTATGGTTGAGGTTGAAAGTAAAAAAATAAACCAAGTATGGCTTAGTTAGCTACAGTTAAGACTTTTTGTCCTAAAAATCTCTTGTAACTTGGTCTATATAAGAGTTAGCAGAACGAATGAAATGTAGACAGCCCTAAAAGGTTCATTTACAGAACCTATGTCTGCTGTCTCTGTTTGTGTGGTGCTTGTGTTTGTGCAGAGTTTTCCACCGCCAAAATCCAAAATGATATTAGAGCTTTGGATGATATTTTGTGGGTGAAAGAAATAAGGGTTTGTGTTGAAAATGAAGAACAAAAAGAAAAAAAAATATGCTCCAGATTTTCAGATCTTTTTTTTTTTCTGTTTTTAGTTCTTGGTTTGTTCTCTCTTCAATTCTCAATCTAACAAATGGTTAGATTTCCATTTTTTTGGTTCAAGATGAAGTATTGCTCCATCAAGTTTGTGTCTGTGTGAAAATTCTACCTATCTTAAAGGGTGAGTACTTACGTGAAAGCAAAAATCTGTCAAGGAACCAGCAAGTCCATAAACAGAAAATCAGTCAAGGGACCAACATGTCAATTAACTGAAAAGTTTATTAAACAACCAGCATGCCCATAAACTAAAAATTCTACCAACATGTCCATAAACTGAAAATTCTATTGACAGACCAGCATGTCCATAAACTGAAAAATTAAATTTGTTATGGACAACTCTGCCCAAAAATTGCTAAAAATTTGCTGAAATTTGTTGAGAAGAGCCATGAGCCATCTGTTGCAAGTTCTTTTTGTTGTTCAACATGAAGCAGCAAAAGAACATGAAGAAAAGAATTTGAAGAAATCCGGGAATGATTTCAAAGAAGGAAAGTTACTCTCAAGAATGAAGTATTCTTTGAACTTTGATTCTACAAATCAAAGTGTTAGTGGTACTGAAATTCACGAGAATGTGATGAATTATGAAAACAAAGACAAATGAAGTCAAATTAAATTGTTAGAATTCAAGTTAATGTTCCATGGTTCTTGCAAACACAAGAAAAGGTTCCGAATAACAAACTCGACTTGTTAAGGTTCAGCAAATTTGTTCTGTCATGATTTGAAAGTTGCTAATGACAAATTTCTATAAGAAAAAAGTAATTTTGTTGTGTTTGAATCAAAGAATAGTGAAGAAGTTTCATGCATTAAAGTCTGGCAGAGGCTTTGGTGAAAAGTCAAAGTAAAATACATCCTTAAGTATGGCAATTCTAAGAAGCAAGATTGCAGAAATTCTTACCAAAGCAGAAAAATTAAAGTCTCCAACAAAAATCTTGAGAAGTGTTAGAGATTTTTGTGATGCATCTTTGGCAGGAAAATTTGAAATTGTTTAAGTTAGCAGAATTGTTTGTGGGTTCAAGACATATGTATGGTTGAGATTGAGCGTAAGAATCAGCTAACTGTGGCTTAAAGGTAAGCATGGTTCGCCTAGAAAAGTTAGCTAAAGTTATGGTCTTTTATACTGAAAATCACTTGTAACTTGGTCTATATAAGAGTTAAAAGAATGAATGAAATACATTCATCCCTTAGAGGTTCGTTCACAAAACATGTGTCTACTATGTGTCTGTGTGTGTGTGGTGCTTGTGTTTGTGCCGAGTTTTCCACCCTCCAAAATCCGACAACAATAGAACTCACTGGCCTTGTTAAAGAAGGAGCAAGAGGGGGCAAGGTTAATTCCCATTAAAAGAAATTCAAATGAGGCCTTATATATATATATATATATATATATATATATTTGATGCAATTGTACCCAAACCTTTGACAATAGCCTATTGTGCCTTAATTTGGCCAATTAGTTGCAATTATATCCACAGGTCAAGATTAAAGAAAACCCAAAATACCTTCTCCTCCAACCTCTCACCATCTCTCTCTCCTTTCCCACCATATTTTTATTTTGCTGGATAATGGATTATGCTCAACTAATTTTAAATTAGTGACATGTTATAGGAGATATGCATGATGTAGTCAAAGCTCATGAAAAAATAATGATAAATAATAGAATTGAGAAGAAGTGGCATTTATTAAAGACATGTGAAAAGGAATTGTAGAATGAATTGCATTCTGTCACTGTTGAGTAAGCTTTCTGTTATAATCCTAGTTGCAAGATGTAGGACTTGAATCTGACATTAGAAGAATGGGATATCATTGTGGGATTTATGTGGCCTTTGTACTCTCCAACCTCTTGAGTTAGCTTTTAGAGGTTTGATTCTCTCAAGGTTCATAACAATCGATATCAAAATCAACCACCATTTCTCCCAGTTGCAATCGAGTGGCACAAGTGGTGACACCGACATTGCAGTGTTCACCCAAGGCTAGAAAAGCCTAGACTACAAAGCATGGTGGGATGTTATGATCCTAGTTTCAAGGTATGGGACTTCGATCTCATACTAAAAGTTGGGGATTTCAATATGGGATTTATATAGATTTTGGACTCTCCAACCTCTTGTGCTCGCTTTTGGAGTGTATTTTTCCCAATGTTCATATCACTTACACAATATACAATACACCTATTTTGTCACTGATTACCACTCTTATTAGTTTTTCTTGTTTCTAGTTAAAGGGTCATCTATAGTTGTCATAAGCATTCATAAGGTCAACTAAATATGATTCAAATAATATTTTAATTTGGAGAACCATGGAGGAGAAACATTATTGGTATCTTTCAAATTCTTACTATTGACTTGTGAATATTTTTGCATGATTTTAGGAGAGACTTTAGTGATTTTGTATTATTTCCTTGTTAATTTCTTTCCTAGTATAGAATATAATTTGTGTATAAATATAATTCATGTAAAAAGAGTTTTACATATCAATGAAATATAAAGCAATTCTCTCTATTCTCAACATGATATCAGAGCCACCATCTCAAGGGGCCTTATTTTCCAATTATCTTCTCCGGCAAGCCTATGTTTTCCAATGGAGGAAAACATAAGCTGTCAATTCAAGTTAAGGCCTGTGGGTGGGTGTTTTTTCACCACCACCCTACTCAGACAACTTCTCAGCAGCCCATTGGTGATTACCTGGAGGAGCGACACCGGAAATCTTTGTTGAAGATCTCACGCGCCACCTGACACCTCTACCTCCAATTCACGCACCGGCAAGTATACCCCTTTCCGGTGAATTTTTTACACTAGATTTTGCTCAGACCTACTCACCAGAGGGTTGCAACTCCGGCTAGGTGATTGGTTTTGCCAATTTCCACATTCCGATTTTTGGGTTAGCTTCTTTATCGCTTTTGTTTCTACAGAAGGGTTGATTTTTGGGATTTTCAATTTCTTCTTCTACTGGGTTTTTTAAGCTTCTAATCAGAGGTTGGTTTCCTAATTATCTGATCTAGGGTTTCTGTTTTTAGTGGCTTTTTTCTGCTTGGGGTTGATATTTTCTCTACTGCCTTGTTAATCAGTATTGGTTGGTTGTTTGGGTTGCTTCGTGAATCTATGTGTTTATATTTTTTGGCTTCCTAATCTATTTGTTAGTGTTGTGTTTATTTGTAGGCTTTCAATTTCTATTCTAAGTGGTTTAGGTCATAAAATCAGTGTTGTTTAAAATGGCTGATGACAAAACCATAAAAATGAGTGAGAACTCATCTCTACAAATCAGTCCTATAAAATTAGATGGAACCAATTACTTAGCTTGGTCTAGATCATGTATGTTGTTTATCCAAGCTAGGGGTCTACAAGGTTACCTTAATGGTAAAAAATCAAAATCAGAAGCATCTCAGTCATCCAGCCAACAATGGGACTCAGAAAATTCATTGATCATGTCATGGCTTATTAATTCTATGTAGCCCCAAATTGCCAAAGGTTATCTTTTCCTTGATTCTGCATCGAAAATTTGGAATACTGTAGCCCAAACATATTCACAAGTCGGTAATGATGGCTAAATCTATGAGATACGCAATAAGGTTCAAGCAACCAAGCAAGGTGAGATGACTATTGCTCAATACTTTGCTGAGTTGAGTGGTTTATGGCAAGAACTTGATTATTACCAAAACTTTGAAGCCACATGTCCTGACAATGCAGTGAAATATCAAAAACGGGTAGAAAAATATCGTATCTATGATTTCCTTGCAGGGTTGAACATGGAATTCGATCAAATTTGGGTTCAAATTCATGGTAGTGATCCTTTTCAGTCTCTTAGACAGACTTACACTTATATACAACAGGAAGAAAGTCGTCGGACTATCATGATACATATGTCATCACAATAATGCCATCACAATTGTTGTACCTGATCCAACGTCAACTCTACAATCAATTCCTGGAAACACATGTGGTGAGTCATCTTTAACTCCTGATTCTGTAAATCCTGACACTGAGCTAATAACTAATGATATTGATGTTCCTATAGCTATCCAAAAAAGAGTAAGAGCATGTACTAAACACCTCATTTCCAAGTTTGTTTCTTATGACTTCTTGTCTCCTTCCTAAAAAGCATTTGTATCGTCTATGTCTTTTGTGTCTATTCCACAGGATTGGCAGGAAGCAGTTCGTGACAAACAATGGAAGGAAACAATGATGAAAGAGATGAAAGCCTTGGTAAAAAAACAAAATTTAGAAACTCGTCACTTCTTCATCAGGAAAGAAACCAGTTGGATGCAAATGGGTGTTCACTGTAAAACATAGAACAGATGGATCAATTGAGAGGTATAAAGCCAGACTAGTAGCAAAAAGTTTTACTCAGACTTATGGAGTAGATTACCAAGAAACTTTTTTACCTGTTGCAAAAATAAATACCATCAGAGTCTTGTTGTCCTGTACAGCTAATCTTGATTGGAATGAAGGTATGCAAATTCAAGTAAGCATTATATGGGTTGAAACAATCACCGAGAGCATGGTTTAATAGATTCAGTAAGGCCATTATGTCATTTGGGTATTCCCAAAGTAATGTTGATTGTACCCTATTTGTTAAACATTCTAATGGGAAGCTTATCCTGCTAATTGTCTATATTGATGATATGGTGGTAACTGAAAACAACAAAGAGGAAATTGTCTGTCTAAAGAAGTTATTGGCTAAAGAGTTTGAAATTAAGAATTTGGGGCAATTGCGATATTTTCTTGTTATAGAGGTTGCTAGATCAGAGAAAGGGATCTTGATTTCTCAAAAGAAGTATATCTTGGATCTCTTAGAAGAAACTAGTATGTTGGGGTGTAAACCTGCAGATTCTCCTATTGAGACTGATCATAAATTGCAAGCTAGCGTAGGTGATCTAGTGGAATTAGGCTAATATCAGAGATTAGTAGGAAGATTGATTTATCTTTCACATATTAGACCTGACATAGCCTATGCATTAAGCGTGGTTACTCAGTTTATGCATGATCCTCGCAATTCTCATCTTGATGCAATGTTTCGTATCTTAAGATACCTGAAGGCTGAACCAGGAAAAGGGTTACTGTTCTCTAACCATGACCACCTGAAATTAGAAGCATATAAAGATGTTGATTGGGCTAGGTCTCCCTAATGATAGAAGATCAACATCTGGCTATTGTACTTTTGTGGGTGGAAACTTAGTTACTTGGAGAAGTAAGAAACATAATGTAGTGGCTCGCTCTAGTGCTGAAGCAGAGTATAGAGCAATGGCTCAAGGTGTTTGTGAGTTACTTTGGTTAAGAAAGATTATGGAAGAATTACAACTGACAGAGAGAAATAATTTATCCTTGTTTAGTGATAGCAAGGCTACTATTAGGATCGCTCACAATCCAGTTCAGCATGATCAAACGAAACATATTGAGATTGATTTGCACTTCATATAGGAGAAAGTTATGCAAGGCTTGCTGGAACTTACTCATATAACCTCAAACAATCAAATTGTTGATATGCTTACTAAAGGACTGAATGGCAAACAATTCCATAAGTTAGTTTTCAAGTTGGGGCATGTGCAATATCTATGCGCCAACTTAAGTTAGTTTTCAAGTTAGGGCATGTGCAATATCTATGCGCCAACTTAAGGGGGAGTGTTGACTTGTGAATATTTTAGCATGATTTTAAGAGAGACTTTAGTAATTTTGTATTATTTCCTTGTTAATTTCTTTACTAGTATAGAATATAATTTGTGTATAAATATAATTCATGTAAGAAGAGTTTTACATATCAATGAAATATAGAGTAATTCTCTCTATTCTCAACACTTACCAACTAGGAATTATGAAAATTGAGTAGTCTGCTTATTTTTTCCTCATCAGTAGTGTGAATCTAATCTTTAATAAGTGTTGAAGTGTCAAGAACATGATGCTTTTCACATTTGCATTCCAGCGAAGACGAGTTTCAACAAACTACAATTATTCAATTTCCTTCATGACTTCTCTAAGGTGGCTTTTTAACTTGGGAATGAAAATTAAAAGAAACAGAGAGAGGGGAAGAGGAGAAAAACGAAAAGACGGTACCTAAGGAAAAATAAACCACAAAAGCATACCTTATCTTCAATAGAAGGGCAGTATCTCGGCCCCTTTGCTTCAACCCACCCTCCATAAGTGGGAGTTTCATGTAAGTTCTCCTTTATAAGCTGGTGAGTGATTTGTGTGGTACGTGTGAGATAGCAACACATTTGTTCCCTTTCAATGTGTACATCAGGATCAAAACTAAACCAGCTAACCTGTCAATCATAAACTTACAATCAGAATACAACCACAAAAACTGAGGGGCTAAAAGAAAATATGACTATAATTTCAGCATCATCAACACAAGATTTTGAATTCCTTAGGAACAAGGACATTCAAAATAGCAGTTCTGTTTCAGCAAAAGGCATACAGACTGCTAGCTGCCAATCTGCTTTCACCAAGTTAATTTCCAATTAAACTAGCACCTTTTGGGATAGTATAAGATGGATGTCATGCAAGTGACATTTTATTTGTACCAATGTTGTCTTTCCCAGTGATAGATTATATCTCTAAGCAGATAAGGAGAGCTAAAATTCTGTTAAAAAGTTGAGAAAGGCATCAAAGACAAGCGACTGGTAATAGATGTGACATTGATGCCATGGAAAAACAACATAAACTCTGACTTTGTAATCTATTTGCATAAGCAATCTTTGAAGAATCATTTGAAATCTGGAATTATGAGAATCTAATCTACTGAACCTACCTCTTCATCCCCGTGCTGAGGTTCCAATCCAGAAAAATCTACTGTTCGAATGTCCACTCTTGCTGGAGTCCCAGTTTTTAACCGATCAGTTTCAAATCCAAGGCATTGCAAGTTCTCAGTGAGCCCTTGTGAAGCTGACTCACCAGCTCTTCCAGCAGGCATAGAAGTTCTACCAACCCAAATTTTGCCACTCATAAAAGTTCCGGTCGTGAGAATAATTGAAGGAGCATAGAAATTCATCCCAAAAAAAGTGCAGACACCTTCCACATTGTCATTCTTTCCTAGTAAGAGATCTGTTACCATTGCCTCTCTGATAGAAAGGTTTGGAGTGCTGCAAACAAATCACACTGATTAACAAATAGACAGTCTGACATTCACAAATACAGTCTACAGTAAAGAATCTAATATATGGAAAATAAAGTTCACAGTTTAACTGTTGAATTGAAGTTGAGAAATGGGGAAAGCGTTCTATTGAATGAATGGAAGTCGAGTGGTGTAGATTATAGCAACATCTCTATACAAATATATGCTAGAAAAAAATCTTATACCTGAATTAGGGAAAAAACATGGTAATGTTTAGCTTTTTAGGAAGCAGAATTACCCTCAGTTGACTTGGACTCAACATGAGAAGAATAACCATACCCTACCCTCCACCCCCCTTCTCCCCTTCTCTTTAAAGCCACGTATGGAATGATAAGATCAACAATTAATAAACCAAAGCATCAAAAGGGTGAATAATTCTAATTGGCCAAACATGTAAATTAACCCCTACACTTTTATGGAAAAATTGTGCAGGACCCTCAACTTTCTTTATCACCTATTAAACACCTCCTTTTTTTGTTTTTTGGGTAAGTAATGAACACTTATTATTAATGCCAAATTCACGCATGAAAAGACGTTGATAAAAGCATGAAAATAAAAATAATAAGAAAACCTAAATCTCTATTAGCTGTACTCGGCAATTGCAAACATGAGACGTACAACTAAACCTTTATTTTTTGTGGTTTAAAAGGGATTTGGAGCTCTAAGAATTTGTAAATTATTATGAATTATAATATCGAGTACCTCTGCTTCATCAGTAGCATATTTTGTCCCTTCAGCATCCTTAAAACCTCCACTTCTAGATCACTTTTAGCATCTCTTTTATCTCCACAGATCTAGATACAGAGATATTCCAGCATCTTCCCTTAGTTGAATCATTTCTATAGGTTAACTAACATTCACTTTACCAAGCAAAGACCTTTTGAAACTTTCATTGAAAGAGGGTGAGTTTGAGTTATACGTAATGTTTATTTTAATGTGTTTGTTATTAAAGTGTAATTTAAAATGGGGTTTTGTCATTTAGGTTAGGTTTTTTTTAATTATGAGATTGGGGTTTGAAATTGATTTAGTCATTTAGAGGTAAATTTATTTGTATGTTGGTCATGGGTATAACTTTGATGCTGAGACCACCTTCCAAGTTGCCATTTCTTCTCCTTATTCATAGAGGAAGAGGAAAGGCTTGAAGTGAAAAAAAAAATAGCTTGTTGTGCTCCTATTGTTGTTGTTTTTTGGTCTACTTGCATATTTTAGTTTTTTTTTCTGTTTATAGAAAAACATTGTAACAATTAATATTAGAGACATTTTGCTAAGTTGGAACGGGCAGCCATGGAAGAGAAGGAATGAGATGAAAAAATCATTGGTGTATGTTTGTTTGGTTCTATTGTATACAGTGGATGAAGTGTGTTTATAGAGAGAGAGAGATTTGGATGTAGGTGAATAGAGAGAGGACTTCTGTACGCATTGTGTTTACAGGTCAAAAAAAGGGTTAAAAATCAAAAAGTCACGAGTATTTAGTCTACCTCAGTGAACTCGTAATACAAGCGCTCAGCATTTGGGTGAAGAATGTCCAATTGTTACAAAAATTAAAGTTTAGGCGCTTAGTAGGTCATAAGGAAAGTTGAGTTTCCCACATGTTTTTCTTGTGAAAGTTCAGGGGTGATATGACTTTGGCCAGTCTAACTGCCAGATCCATTTTTACATTTTCAATAATAAAGAAAATTCATTTAAGAAGTATTAACTATCATACCTAGGAAAGTATTTATACACCAACATATTTAACTTGAGTCAAATAGTTCAATCACACTAGAACGCAAATGATATCATTCAAAAGAAAGGCTGATATTCCAGTAGTCATAATTCATTCTGCAACATCATATTTGACAATTTAACCTAGAAAAATATATTGCCCAAAACAGCAAAAATTGAAATTTCTGTAATCACCTACACCTACAAACTGCATATAAAAAACAAAAACAATGTAGTACACTAACTCTGTCTTTTACATGTATGAAAACACCAAACAATGCAATAGCATTTACTGAACCAGTATAAACAGTAACACTTAGTTAGCAGCTTCTCAAGGTAAAGATGAATAGCAATTAAACCATTTCAGTACTAACCTAGCAAAAAAAAGATACTCATACATCAAGCAAAAATAAACACTTTGGCTTCATGTTTATCAATTTTTAAGACAGTTCCTATCATATTTTCTAGTCCAAAATTACTCATGGAGCTATTACTGCAGACCGAGAATAACACTTCAGAAAAGTCCAGATACAACAAAACATTAGTGAAATCAATCCAACATATTAACGGATGAGACTGTATAATATTTTCTATAAGCTACATCAAAGAAAGTACGTGGGTACATGAATAACAAACGATCAAAATTAAATTTGTTGACTTGCCTCTCCACGATCTTTTTCATTTGCATAGCATATTCCCTTTTGTCAGTTTGTGCACGCAAAGCTCGAACAGCAGGACCTCTAGAGATGTTCAGCACACGCTTTTGTAAATAGCACCTAAAGCATGATATGAAAATGGCAATTATAGGTAAAGTTTAGAGTCATATTACCCTTTTTTTTTTCCTTAATTTATTTATGGTATAAATCCTACGCAGCAAACCTGAAAACCATTCCTCAACTAACCATCTTCCCAGTTACCATTAGTAATCCAATACAATCAATAAGCCCCACAGCCAAATCCAAAGACAGAAAACAACCACAAGTCAAAAAAATCACATACATGGTTAGCTCACACCTATTATCAATTCAAAAGAGATCAACCCTTATCACTGATGACAGCCAACAACCACTCCTTTAAAAACCAAGCAAATCGTGAAAATACATTGCAAGTGACCAGAATTTTTTCTATCTAGGAAGGGTTTCATTATTTAGTAACTTCTTAATTTCAAAAGGAGTTTTTCATCTAGGAATTTATTTGCTTCTTATTTAGTGAGTTTAGGGATCTTTAGGCCTTGTTGAATAATAAAATGTAAGTCTCTATGACTTCCATGTAACAGTTATTTTGTAAGGTCAAAAAGAAATATTTTAATTGTTATAGCTGGCCCCAACTAGCTTGGGATTAACACTTAGCTGTTGTTGCTGGTATTTTATTTTGCATATATTATATAAATATGCAAAATTGAGCACAATGAAAAAAAAAAAAAAAAAAAAAAAAAAGAAAAAAAAGATCCATGTATCCTAACCCAACTAGGGCTGCAATCCCAAGCCGCATAGCGCCGAGATTTAGTTTGCTCAGGCTCAATTCGATATTTTTTTCGAGCTCGAATTCCAAATCGAGTTTGAAAATCATGTTCAAACTCAGTTCATTTAGTTACTAAACAAACTCGAGCTTTGCTAATCAAAAACTTGTTTATAAATTATAACAAAGTTTGGTTCGTTAATAAATTATAATTGAACTAAACTCGAGCTTGAGCTCGACTTGCTTTGAAATTTATTTATAACTCGTTTACGGTTAATCAAAATACTCAACTTTCTAAATATTCATTTTTAATAAAATAACTATAATAAAAAATACTTAAAAATAACATAAGAGCAAAAGCATCTAATTAGAAAAAAAACAAATCCAATTATAAAATTGAGCATTACATGTATATCAAAGATAAAATAAAAAAGATTATTTTAAATATTAGAATATTAGATCATATAATACTAATAGAATCCTAATCTAAAGCTTATTAGTATTATAGAAATATAATTATATTGACTTGTAAATATTACCAGCACGATTTTAGGAGTGATTTGTGTGATTTTGTATTATTTCCTCTTTAATTTCTTTCCTAGTTTAGGGTTAAATATGTGTATAAATGTAATCCATGTACAGAAGCTTTAATCATCAATAAAATACAGAGCTCTTCTCTCTGTTCTCAGCATGGTATCAAAGCCACCATCCCAAGGAACCTGATTTTTCCGGTTATCTTCTCCAATAAGGTATGTATTGTCCGATGAAGAAGAAAACAGAGACTGTTGGTTCAAGTTGAGGGCCTGAGGGTGCGCGATTTCGCCACCGCCCTACTCAGACAACTACCCAACTGTCGATCGGTGACCATATGGAGGAGCGACGCCAGAAACCTTCGCAGTAGCTTTCACGCGCCGCCTGACACCCTTGCCTCTGATCCACACGCTGGCAAGTATACCCCTTTCCGGTGACTTTTTTACATCGGACTTCGCTCAGACCTGCTCACCTGAGGGTTGCAACTCCAGCCAGGTACTTGGTTTTGCTGATTTCGACCTTCTGATCTGAGGTTAGCTTTTTTCGATTTTTGTTTCTGCCGGAGTTCCGATTTTTGGGTTTATTTCCGATTTTTGCTTCTACCGAAGTTCGAGCTTCTAATATGAGGTTGGTTTTTTCCGATCCTCTGATCTGGGTTTTCTAGTTTTGTTTGTTTGGTCTGTTGGGTGTTATTCTGCTAGAGTAAATTGTTGAGTTGTTTTTTCTGATTTGTTGGGTTAGTTTCTTTTGTCTAATTTTTTCCCTACTCAAAGTAATTTATATTAGAAAATAAGAATTGCATCTGAATTTACTTGAAAACTCTAACTTCTGGTATTTTACTTTCTATGGAGATATCGTCTCACAAAACTGTGCATAATTCATAGTTAATAAATATTATTTAAAAATTAAAAAAAATATATCATATTTAATATTCTCCCTATAAGTCGAGAGAAAAAAAAATTATTAAAATATGTTTTAATTTAATAAAACAAAAATTATATTTACATTATTATAAAACAAGACTCATTATTCTAGAAAAATATAAATTAATAATGACTTTCTAAAATTTTTATAAAATATTCATATATTTTGATTTTGATTTTGATTTTGATTAGTTTAGTTTCTAAAAGTTATTTTATAATAAATGTCTGAACATCTCTTTAAAAATTTTAGATTTGAAAAAGAAAAACTTTTATCTCTTTAAATATTATTTAACTCATGAAATTTGATATATTGTCTTAATCTCCCTCACATTTTAAAAATAAATAATGTCCCCTTTAATTTTATGTTATTACATCTTTTAGATTTTGGTTGAATATATTAGTATGTTTTATTTTATTTTATTTTTATAGGATAGTAATTAATAAAAAAAAATGCAAGCTATATAATATAAAATCGCACAATCCAATCCAATCCAATCCACTGATTTTAATTTTTTCGTGGGTTGAATTGGATAGATAAATTTTTAATCAGCATTTGTGGGTTGGATTAAATGTGATAGCAAAACCGCACCAATCCTACCCACAAACACCCCTATATGGAGATACCTCTGGGCTTTGATAATGAGAAGACAAGAGGGAAAGTATACAGATGAAGAAGGCGTTGTATGGGTTTAAACAATCACCTAGGGCATGATTTAATAGATTCAGTAAGGCTATAATTTCATTTGGGTATTTACAAAGCAATGTTGATTATACTCTATTTATTAAGCACTCTAATGGGAAGCTCACTTTGTTAATTGTTTATGTTGATGATATGATTGTGTTGGACTCCTTGGGTTTAATGTTGATTTTGATGATAACAAAACATATCAATGTGTTAATTATACTAACAAATTTATTTAATTTGTTTAAGGCATGAGAAATCATAACCATTACAAAATATAGGTTTAACATATATAATGAATCAACAAGTTCAATCAAATGTTGTCCTTGTACAGATTGATTTAGATGATGAACTATACATGGATGGAAAGATATGGATGTCTAATTTTAGGAACATAAATTAGATCGAGCATTGGACATTGGAAAAGGGAAATATGAATTTTTAAATGAATTATACTCAATCTGACATACTAGGACAAAACAGTTAAGACAACTTTAAAATATTGCTGCGAATTATAGAAGAAGAATTGGTATATGATATTCCACATGATTGAAGCTCTGGATGTCTGCTTTCATATGAAAAAAGAATCAAGTAATTATGATTTCTACGAAATGAGAAATTGAAGAATTAGTAAAGTATGCTCAAACTGTCTTGCAAATTAAAGCAATAAAATATTTTATTTTTTTAGAGTATGAAGATAAATGATTTTGGAGTTTTCATAAACTACAAATTTGTAGTAGACATCTGAAAGTTTCCAACAAAAAAAAGGGAGTATGATTTGGAGTTGTATATCTCAAGATATGAATGAAGTCGCGTCTGCTACAAATCAGTCGCAGTTGCTACTAAGAAGTCCAGAAGGCCAAGTAGCTCAAGTTTGGAAAATAAGCTAAGTAGCGCCCTCTACATTTTAAGTAGAGGCCGCTACTTACTAAGTAGCGCCCGCTACACTTTAAATAGGCCCGTTACTTTGGAAAATCACCAATAAAAACTAGTCGTTGGAAAAGCTGTCAACTACACTTTTGGGCATTAAATAAAGCCAAACGGCTATATTTCATTCAAGACTATATATACGAGTTGGTGGGAAATTTAAAATCAAGAGAATAACAATTGAGAACCTATTTTTGAGCTATTGAACCAAATTATTTATATTTATGACTTGCAAAGCTTATTTATTGTAAAATCATTTTTGCGAGCTATTAGTTATAAATCTTTGAATTGGTTAAAACTCATTGATTGTCTGAAAGTTAGGAAAATTTAAAGGGGATTTTTCTTCTTCTTATCTCTTATAATTCTTAAGGGTTTGAGTGTGAGCCTTAGTAAAACACTTATATAAGTTTGAGTGTGAGCCTTTAATAAAACACTTGTGAAGATTTGAAGTTTGAGCCTTTGAAAACACTTTGTAAGGTTTGAGTATGAGCCTAAACACTTGGATTTGATCGTGCACCCATAAAAAGATCAAGTAAAATACTCAAGTGTGATCTTGAGGAATGGACATAGGCAAATGTTGGCCAAACCACTATAAAATTCTTGTGATTGATTTTTCTCTTCCTTCCTTCATCTTATTAATTTTTAATTTGCCCTTAATTTGTCATTACAACAAATTCACCCCCCCTCCCCCCTTTTGGTTGCCAAAAGAACTTTTAAGTTGTAACTGGAAATGATGAGGAAATTGTCCGTCTAAAGAAGTTATTGACTAGAGAGTTTAAATTTAAAGATTTGGGAAAACTACGATATTTTCTCGATGTAGAGGTTGCTAGATCAAAAAAAGGGATCTTCATTTCTCAAATAAAATATATCCTGAATCTTCTAGAAGAAACTGGTATGTTGGGACGTAAGCCTGTAGATTCTCCTATTAAGGCTAACCATAAATTACAAGTTTGCTGAGGTGATCCGATGGAATTAGGAAGACACCAGAGATTAGTAGGAAGATACCAGAAATTAGTAGGAAGATTGATTCATCTTTCACATACTAAGCCTGATATAGCCTATGCTACGAGTGTGATTAGTCAGTATATGCATGATCCCCGCAGCTATTATCTTGAAGCGGTCTTCCGTATTTTGAGATACCTGAAGGCTGAACTAGGAAAATGATTATTATTCACTAAGTATGGTCACCTAAAGTTAGAAGCATATACAGATGCTTATTGGGTTGGGTCCCCCTGATGATAGAAGATCAACATCTGGTTATTACCCTTTTATAGGTGGAAATCTAGTTACTGGAGAAGTAAGAAACAGAGTGTAGTGGCCCGCTCAAGTGCCGAAGCAGAATATAGAGCAATGGCTTAAGATGTTTGTAAGTTACTTTGGCTAAGGAATATTAGGAAGGAATTGCAACTAGCAAAGAAGAATGATATGTCCTTATTCAGTGATAGTAAAGTTGCTATTGAGATTGCTCACAATTCGGTTCAACATGATTAAACGAAGAATATTAAGATTGATCATAAAAGAGAAAGTTGTGCAGGGTTTCAACAAACTTATTCATATGACTTCAGATAATCAAATTGTTGATATGCTCACTAAAAGACTAAATGGCAACAATTCCACAAGTTAGTTTCCAAGTTGGGCATGTGCAATATCTATGCACCAACTTGAGGGGGAGTGTTGACTTGTAAATATTCCTAGCATGATTTTAGGAATGATTTGTGTGATTTTGTATTATTTCCTCTTTAATTTCTTTCCTAATTTAGGGTTAAGTATGTGTATAAATGTAATAGATATACATAAGCTTTAATCATCAATGAAATACAACTCTTCTCTTTGTTCTCAACAAATTAATACTTATTTAAGAGTTAGCTATCTTTCTAAAAATATAATATAATATTGATTTTGGAAAAAAGAATAATTATATAGCATCATCAAACTATTTACCTATATATTTTATATATTTATACTACTCGACTAGTCCAACAATTAAAATATATATAACTTATGAATTAAGTAAATGAGTATTGTATTTTATCGTTAAGAAAAAATAATAGTAATTTTCCTAATGACGAGCAACTTTTATTAAAAATTAAAAATGCAATTAAATATATGATTTTTTCCCTTTTAAAAATATTTCAAGTGCACATATAAAAAAATTAGGAGTATGTATATTTTAGTCAAATTGAACTACTAAAAAGATTATAGGAGTGTTGAATATATTTTTTGGAGTGCCAAAATTGTTAAGCTAATAATAATAATAATAATAATAATTGAATTGTCCGCAAACCTATTAATCAAGTTGTTTACGAGTTTAATTGAGTCAAACTTAACTTTACTTAAGCTCGGCTTACTTATGTATCGAGTCTTGAAGTAACGCTCAAGATTGGCACATTTATAAAATGAACCGAACCGAACCTAAACGAGCTTTTATCGAGCCAAATACCGATCCACTCGCAAACGGCTTGGCTCATTTGCACCCCTGACCTCAACTAGTTTAGGAGTAAGGCTTAGTTGTTGTTGTTTCTGGTATGTTATTTTGCATATAGTGCATAATATATATAATCCCATATAATGATCTAAATTATGGATAACTGCATTTTATTCTCGCTACTAAAATCCAAGGAAACTTAACCTAACTATACTGCATTTTTAGACAAGGACGTTTTACATTCAAATTTTCATTTTATGTGTCAAAGCAATCCATCCTCCAAGTGATGTTGGTTGTAACCAAATCAAATGTGGTAGTGGTATCATACTTAAATTCTCTCAGATCATGCATTACATCAACATCTAGCAAGACAAGAAAGATCACGAACAAGTAACAATCTATCAACTAAAGGATATTTTTGGACATTACCTATCTGCAACCTTCCCAATTTCACCGCCAAGTGCATCCACTTCATGAACCAGTTGTGATTTTGCAGGTCCGCCCACTGCTGGGTTGCAAGGCTGTATGAAACTCTTTTTGGTTAGAATAGTTTTTGAAACTATCTTTCTTTAAATATTTAACTTCCCATCCCCTCTTTCTCCATTAGTTTAAAGAACCTTCCTTCCCCTTCTTCACAACCCATCCAAAATTAGTGTCACTCACGAGTGTGTGCATGGTAGTTGAATACAAGCATGCATGCATACATTTGTATTTGAGGGATGCAAAATCTAGCATATACTAAGATTCTTAAAGCTTCATTTGTTTGCAGAAAATATTTTCCTAGAAAATATTTTCTGTATTTTCTAACGTTTAGGATACTCTGGAAAATTAGTCAATGGAAAACTAAGTCATTTTTTAAAGGGGAACTCACTTTCCAAATTTTAAAAAACTCATTATAATGAAAGGAAAGCACATAAAGCACACACTTATTAGTCTATAGATCTCCAATATCACCACCAATGACCATTACTGGTCGTCGATGACCATCAGAAATTATCACCAATAACCAACAACCACCATAATTTATCATTTTTATGTATTTTTCTCATATTTAACAACAAAATTTTAAGATATAAAATTTATAAGTTTAAATATGTTTATAATATTATAAATTGAAATTTTTAATTTTTTTACTCATTTTTAATATTTTTACCAAACAATAGAAAATTAATTGTTCAAAAAATATTTTCCAAAAACAAGTTATTTTTAGCGAGACAAACGAATCCTAAAAGAGAAACAATTTGCAATATCATTTATATCCACAAGCATTTATAACAAAAATACCTTTCAAAATTTTTATAGTAAAAATATGAGGGCTTCCAACAAAATGCTAAATAAATACTAATGCCTAGGACAAGTTCATCATTGGTAAATAATTTCAAATCAACTTTATATAGCATAGATTTCATCCCATTAGAAGACTTTGATGGGAATATTGATTGGGTTTGTACGTTAATTAGAACTCAACCTCATAGCAGCTAGAAATTGTCCAAAAAAATAATTACAATAGTTCTTCCAATGAATATGCAGCATTCAACAACACAACTAAGAGCACCAATAAAAAGTGAAGGAAATGTAACCTGCCATGCTATCCGATCTATATTTAGGGTGAGAAGAAGAGTTTTTGCCCCTAAACGAGCAGATGCAAGAGCTGCTTCACAACCTGCATGTCCTCCTCCAACCACAATGACATCATATCTTTCGTCAATTGTTCCAACATGACCACTCCAGTCTGCAAAATGTTGAAAACAAGGAATATTATATTGTTTCTTAATTCAAAATCTTTTTCATGCAATAAAAGTACTAACACCACCCAGTACTATATTTTTTTCCTCCAACCTAATAAGAGTGAAGTCTCAGTTAATCTAAGACAAGTAAAATTAACTCAAAAAGGCCATCAACCCAAACTAGACGGGTCAGATGTAGAATCTATTTCCTTCATTCCACGATGTTTAGGGCTACATCTCAAATAGGCTAGAGCTAATAAATTCTTTCACACTACTTTCCTCCACATCATATTTGATTTTCCCCTCACTCATCTCCTGCAACTTCAATGTGCTCAACTTTCCATGTTGGAACATTGTTTGGCCTACAGTACACATGTCTATGCCATTGCAACTTGAATTCTCCCAATAATCTTTGTAAAACAATTAGAAGACAGGCTATTTGATTCCTATTCCATTATTGATTAGAAGTTACCTAAAAAAAAAGAAGAATTTCTTATAGTACTTTCTATATATTTGTATATTTGATACATATAAATAGAGCTGTGGAGGAACACTTTGGAGTCTTCAGAGTTTCAGGTTAAGTAAAACCAAAACGGAATACATGTATTGCCAGTTTAGTGAAGCCGAAATGGAGATAATGAGGAAGTTAGCTAAGATGGTGTGACGTTGTCCCAAAGCGCCCATTTTAAATATCTAGACTCAACGACATGGAGATTGTGAAGAAGATATTAGTTATAGGATAAAAGCGGAGTGGTTGAAATGGAGGCTTACCTCGGAGTCCTATGTGACCACAAGATTCCTAATAAATTGAAGGAAAATTCTACCGTACAGCTATTTGACCAATTATGTTATAGGGTAATGAATGTTGGACAATGAAGAGACAACATGTATCGAAAATGAGTGTGGCTGAGATGAGAATGCTAAGATGGATGTATGGTCATATTAGAATGGATAAGATTCTTGATATAAGTATTAGAGATAAAGTGGGAGCCAAATCAATTGAGGACAACATGATTTAGAATGGAGATTAAGATAATTTGGACACATGAAGCGAAGAACTAAGGAGACTTCGGTTAAGAAGATTGAACATATTACGTTAGAGAAGAGAGAAATGAAAAGGTAGACCTAAATTAACTTGGAAGAGATGAGTACAATATGATTTAGATGCACTTCAATTATTAGAAAATATCGCCCAAAATCGTTTGAAATGGAAACAAAAAATCCATATAGCTAACCCCAATTAATTTTGGGATTAAGGCTGAGCTAAGTTTAGTTGTACTTTTAATAAAAATAAAAAGTAAAAATAAAAGATCACCTTCAATACACGTCTATACCATTGCAACTTTCAATTCATCATCTTCAAAGTCGTCCAAGAGTTGGACAAATTTTTAAAATGCTTGAATTCACAATAATAACAATCAATACTTGAAGGTTCATTGTTCTTATCAATACTCAACAATAAATAATTATGTCAATGTCAGTCAATATGAATCCTGAGAGCGAGAGTTTGAAAATGCTATGGATAAAAACAATAGGTAGCAAAAAAATATGACTTTTGCTTTTGAGAACAATAAGTCATTTTTCAAAATATGACTTTTGCTTTTGAGAACAATAAGTCATTTTTCAAAATTTTGGCTTAAAGTACAGTAGTCCCTGAAAGGAGAAGGAAGGTTGAAATGTCGACAGACGTCTATTATCGAATTCACTCGACCTGGTTAAGAAAATATTTTGCATCACTTCCATTTTCCTGTATCACTAACACTGGAAAATACATGATAATCTTCCTATGACCATGCTCTTTGAAACAAACAGAAACTTTACCTTGCCAATACTGACTTCGAAGTGAAAACCTGATTTATTACCACTTTATTTTGCTTGGGGACAGGAAGATGCAGGGACAAAAATAGTCACTTGTCAAAACTCAAAAGTAGTTCTTGATTGGCGAATATGATATCCATAAACACCAAGAAATTAATATCATAGTTATCAAATCGATATTTTAATCAAGAATTGAAATCTCAATTTGTGAATCAAGAATTGAATTGAATTGAATTGTAAGATTCAATACAATTTCTCAAATCAATTAAAATTAACATATTCCATGTGAAACAAATGAAATACATCAAAACATGGCATATTTTGACAAACACGTCAAATTTAGATCCTTTTTCTTAGACTTGGAAGATATCTGCCAACAACACAACAGCCAAACCTTCTCACCAACAAAAAACTAAACAGATTTAGAGTTGAGAATATCATAACATGACACTAATTTAAACAAAATAAGCTTGTATCAGTCTTAGTTTTCCTTCATATGCTTTAGCATATCCACACTAAAGGGCTTGTGCTATTCATCAGGCTGCCCTTTATATGTTTCTACTCTAATAGACTCCTAACTTTCTGGTTGTATATGCATTAGCATATAAAGATCTTTGACAAGCTACTGTCAAAGTAGCATGACTTTACTACCTCCAAAAGATGCCAAGTTACACAATGCAAATGGAGCTAGAAACAAATATTTTAATATTTTAATTAAGATCTAAGACTTCTAACCATGCAAAGAATAAAAAATATACAATGTACTCATAAACTAAATATAAAAATAAAAATTGATAACCTTAACGCTTTAAATTTAACAATATAAATAAATTATAAAATCTAGGATAGATAGTGGTGTCACTATGGATGGTAAATCTATCATCAGCCTGGGGGATATTGAAACAGGGGGAATATTAAAATAGGAGTATAAGATGCATACATGTGCATGATAGCAAGAGTTGTTTGATTTTGTTTATTGTTTAGGTATGTGAAAAGTGTTTTTTTTTATTGTTTTACTTTTTAATTTACATCTCAGTTCAGATTAATTGGGAGACGATTTAGGGGTTTTTTCGACAGGGATTGAAGTTGAGGTCTGAATTTTAAACATACTAGTTCGCTTATGGAGGCAATAAGGAAAGAATCAGATGAATCAACAGATCCATACTTGATTTTGGATTAGATTCATGTATATTTGTGAACAGTCTATATATTCAAATTTATAGAGTGAGGAATCCAATAGAATCATACCATTCTAACAGAGAATCCACTCTCCTGAACAGTTTCGATGGATGTCACCTGCTACAAATACACTGATTTCTTATAGGATGCTTTATTATATTTTTCACACATTCCCTTAGAAATCTCAACTTTACTGAATCCAAGGAGATGTCTTCACCATCTAACAGTGCAATGTTGCCACATTATAAAACTTCCTGCAACCTTTCTTTTTTTTTTTTTATCAAATAAGACCCGTCACATTTTCCGTTACATCCATTCTAATCTAATTCTATGGTTGACACTTGACATACTGCTCAATCTCACGATCCCTTCGTATAATAGAACCTAGATTATGCAAATAGACGTTTGCAAGATATATATATCAAGTAAAACTGGAACAACTTAATCTAATAGGCTTATCTAGTGACCTAGTTAATTGAGTTCAGAAGGACAACCCATTAAAATTACAAATGGCAGAGCTTTCCATTCCATAAATATCCCACATTTCCTATCACTTAATTTGCACAGATATAGAAGCAATTTCTAAAACCAAAGCCATATATGAACCATAATAATAATAGATTAAAGAAAATTCTAAAACTGAGGAATATAGAGTTGACTGAAACCTGTAGAGCTCGAGGCGGAGACAACAGAGAAGCGAGGAGGGAAGCTGCAGTAGCCAAATAAAGCAGGGCTTCGGTGGGAATTCCGGCGCAAAGAGAGGGCACGGGGTTTACGGAGAAGGAGAGAGGAGTGAGAGAGGAAAGGTGTGAAGAGAGGGAAGTGGTGGCGAGTAAGGCAAGAGAGATAGAGAGTGAGCGTTGCCATTATTTTGTTATAGTTTCTGTGGTCGAGGAAATAATAAGGTCAATGGGAGAAGAGAGCGAAAAGCAATCGAACATTTGCTTGGCTAAAGCCACCAGCAGTATCATTTCCCAGCATCCGTATCAAAAATGGACGTATAAGAATTTGAAAATTAATTTTCAATAATTAAATAGATTTTATTTTATTTATTAAATCGATAATTATATTTAAAAATATATATCTGAGTAATAAAATGAAGTTATTCAAATGTAAAAATATAAAAATAAATAAATTATTTTTAAAATAAAGAAAAAATATTATAATAATTCAATTCAAATGAATTTCATTTTATTAATTTATATATTTAGAAGAAAATATTTTATATAATTCAATTCTTTTAATATCAAAAATAAATGCTTTTATACTAAACATAAATCCTGTCATTTCTCAAAATTTTAATTTAACTAAAACTTAATTTTTAGTCAGATTATACAAATATATATTCTAAATTCTTAAAATTTAAATCTTACTAGTTATATTGTTAAATAAATAAAGACAATTAATAAAATTAAATTTATTATTTATATACATATTTGAAATAATTATTGTATAAAAATTTAATTTTATTTTATTAAATTTTTTTTCAAATAATTTTTCAAACAGATGCTCATAAAATATTTTTTACACTTTAATTTTTTTTTTATTCATATTAGTTATTAATTACAACTTCATATTAAAGCTATGTTAACTCTTAGATGATTTTGATGATGTACATCTAACTTATTTATTTTTTAAGCATTATTTCTAAACAGGGCATAATGCCCATTATGATTGCATAATGATGAAGATTTCAAATTTCAAATTTCATAATTCATACATAGTGATTCTTAAGGTTTATTATAATTTAAAACGTCTGTTACATAAAAAGAACGCCTGTATGGTTTCATAACGGTAAAGAGTTCAATATTTTCAAATTAGACTAATAAATTATTCAAACCCATTACAACCTGTTAGGATCATTATGCAGAAAGCATAACCACCGTTATAGAAGTATAACAACCATTATCGATAGTAGGATTGTCATATCAGATGAATTTATAAAAATTTATAGTTGTTGGAATCATTTTTGAAGATCTTACATTAAATGCAGTAAAAAAAAGTCATAATTTATTACAAAAGTTTGAACACTGTAAATAGATGAAGATTTGATGTTAGAAATAAGAAGGAAAAGATTTGAGCTTATACAAGTTCAAACTAAAACCTTCTTTTTCTCTTACTATTTTATTGAACTTATTGAATGTTTAGCTTTTCATTTTTTATTCTTTGTATTCAAACTAGCTTTTATTAGAAAATTAGTTATTTGTACTTAATTTCTTATTTTTCAAATATCATTTGTTTAAGTCTTAGAGAGACTTGTAAATTTCTAATTTTTATTTATAGTGAATTTTGGGTGGTATCCCATTGTAATAGGGCGAAATCCCAATGACACCATTTGTAAAAGATTTAGATTGTGATCCCGTGTTTAGTGGAATTTCAATATTGGTTTGATATTGAGAGAAGTGGATATAAGAAAGGCGGTTGTACTACAAATCACTATAAATTGATTAAGCATTCTTTATTTATATTTCTTTAATTGCTTTACTTATAAACATTGTCATTAATATTGCATATGGGTTATAAATTTGCATTATAAATTTTTAAACTCTTATTCATCTCCTCTAAGAGTATTGTCATAGTGGGATAATAATTAGTATTAGAATTTGTGCTCTATTTTATATAAAATCTCTTTTTAGAGCTTATGATCATACACCTCAACACCCACTTCCACTTTTTATGAAAGTCAATACTCAACAAGACAATCACTGTTTTATACTGTTAAATATAATCAATGAAATATAAGAATGAGGATCCACATACTGAAAAGGGATATGAACTTTGGCAGGTAATTGAAAAGGATCATATGTTTCGATGGTGGAAAACTCAACAACTCTAATGTAAGGAATTAAAAGGCTTTTAGGTGTAACATAAAACAAAATTTTTAATTTTTTTGGGATCCTATGTAGATTAAAATCAATTCCTTATAAAAAAGGATTAAGAGTTTTACTTTTTTTTTTTGAATTTTAATTTGAATCACCTTGTTATTTGATCTCCAAAATGGGTTATAGTAAACCACAATCTTTCTAAAACCTCTATAGAAAGCACCAAAGTATCCACATGAAAATCAAAGATGGAAAGAGAAGGATGAAACCTTTTGTGTGCTAGACTAGGATTCGGCCTTAGTGTTCTTGGTATCTAGGGTAACCAAATTCTCCTTATTGTATTTAAGGGAATTTTAGCTACTGCTAGGTTAAAAGAAGGATACACTATTGCATATTATGATCATATTATATTTATAGGCACCTTAGGTTAATTAAGTTTTAATCTAATAGCTTAGATTAAATCAATAAGATTAATGACTATTATGCCATTAATGAAAAGTCAAACACATTCTTTTGACTTTTGACTTATTAAGCCCATAGTCAACATAATCCAATAGGCCCTATTTAATTAAATATATCTTATGCAAATAATTAAATTAGCTAATT
>CANXYC010192391.1:0-23027 GCA_948193065.1 Aleurites moluccanus
CATCCAACCATCCATTTTGCTTACTTTAATGCTATTTGTCCATCCAAAGTCAACATTGGTGGCTAACACATACATTTGCCACACCTAATCAAAAATCAATGGCAAAAATCCAATACATCAAGCTTATGATAGCAAATTTGCAACATACTGATCTAACCGTCCATTTTTCCATCATTTGATCCAATGGTTGGATTTAATCAAGCCTAAACTAATGTCATAAGGTTGCATACATAGTACAATTCCATACCTCAAAGGAAAAGACTATAATGTCCTTAGTGCAACCGAAGCACCTCAAGCACCTCAATTGAGGAGCTTACCCGATACAATTTTCAATCGGGTTTATTTTTCTATCAAATCTTCAAATTAACTAACTAACACCATTTCATTCCCTTAAATCATTTTCTACTTCTAAATATGGTGCTAATTCCATAAGAACTCGAAGGGCTGCAAAATGACCATTTTGCCCCCAGTTCACAAAATTTCAAGTTTCTTCCAATTTTTGCCTAACAGCCTTTGATGTACTTTTACATGTGTAAAACCGTGTAAAACCATCTAAAACATGCATATTCATTCAATTTAAGCAAAATCATGCATCATACATAACATACAAATAAATGAAAAACCCCTTAGGTTTACCCCTTTAAGCTTATGTTTTAAGCCTTTAAGTTAGGGTGTTACATTAAGAGTTGAGGATATTAACTCTAACTCTTATGGGTTCTAGGTTAATTACATATTCCTCAAATATCGCCTCAATTGGAGATATTAATTCTAGCCCTTATGGGTTCTAGGTTAATCACAATTTCTCCGATTAAGAATAAAAGCAAGAAAAAGGAAAGCAACAGGAAGGAATAGATGAGCAAAAGTGAAAGCAGGGTGGAGGAAATATTTTTGGATTTTTTGGATTTGATGTTCATGCCTATGTATTCCTTCGAATGGGAATCAAAATTCACGTTGTTCGCCCTTCTTGCAAAGAGATTTCGAGTTTGGTCTGAAGATAAAGTTCACTTTTGGTCGATTCAAAAGTAGATTTTGGATATGATTTATGGTCAGATTTGAGATAAAAAGTCTGATTTGTGAAGTCTTATTATACCTTCTTTCGGGATTTGTGACTTAGCGGTGGTCAGGTTATTTTCCCATATCAGAGTTCTACCTTGGGATTCAGATTCTGATTTGAGGCGGTCCAATTATTTCAATGAGAATTAACGAAAGGTTTGATGGGCCAACTTCTTGGTTTTCCTTGGTCAATGAGAACCAAATGAGTTGGTTTTCGTTCAAAGAGAATTAAAACCATAAATTAAAAACTCAAAGAGAGTTTTGTCAGTTTTAAAACTCATAGAGAATTTTAGGGCTCAAAGAGAGCTTAATTAAATTCTTAAGTCTTAAGTCATCAGTCAATTAATTTCTCTAATTTCTCAAAAAGAGAATTTAGATAGAGAAAATCTCAAATAGAGATTTTAAGAAATAAGGTCTTAAGTGTGCAATTTTTCTCAAAGAAAAAATGTGTAGCAAAAATGGTGGAGAAGGCCTTTATTTATAGAGGTTTAGAAGGACAAAATTGACATTTTGGAAATTAGGGCCATCGGGCAATCTTGGCGACACTGCCTGCAGCCAGTAAGGCATGGCTAAGCTTGGCCGATGGCTGCCACAGCCAGCATGCTTAGGGGTAGCAGGTGTTCTGTACACAGGTCTGATCTTTTCAGTCTATTTATGAGTTTTTTGGATTTGTTTGGTGCCTTTCGGGTCAATTTTCGGGTTTGTGTCAAGTGTTGTTCTGCCTGGCACAGGTCAGGTTTAGTTCTGAGGACTCCGGGTCTATATTGTGTGTCATTCCGCCTAGCATGACTTTGGTTTGGTCCGAGGAGCAAAATCACATGTTAACACATTCTATAGCTGAAAAGGGTAATGATGTGTCTGCATTTGTGGTTATGGAGCCTTGTACTGAGAAGACTTGAATCCCATTTCCCCAAGGTGGAAGGGATTGTGTATTTGATAAGCTTATAAGGTGTTGTCAAAGATGAAATTCGTTTTAAGCTAAGATATAAAGGTGAGGCAATGCATTACTAAAGTGAGGTGTAAGTTGTTTGGGATGACTACTGGGATGAGGCACTAAGTGGCCTATCCATCAGGTATTGGGTCTAATTATTATTGGTAGTTTGGGCTTGGTCACCTTGATAATATAATGCCTACGGTGGGGAGTATTTGGGTTGTCTTGTATTTAGTTGGAATGGCTTATTTTGGTATAACTAGTTTTAGTCCTCACTGTACTTTTTAGAAATCTAATCAAGTCAAAATGCATCACTAAGTTCATGAGATCATAACTAGAAATAGTAAAAGGAGCCAAATATATTATCTATAAGGTCAAAGTGGTTAAAAAAAGACTATTAATATGTAGGAAATTTCATTAAATTGGATATTGATGGGTTTTTTTTGGAGGACCCCGGACCATACATCAAAGATAGGGGGCTCAAGGTGATAGACCTAAGTCCAAAGGTGTTTTACTTAGGTAAATACTTTTGAGTGTGCAAAGCTTGAGGTGTTAGACTTGAATATGAAGTGTTGGACCTAAGTAAACATGAAATTCGAGGTGCTAGACCCTAACAGGATGGAGCTTAAAGGTGTTGGACTTTAGTCGGATGGAGCTTGAAGGTGTTGGACATGTGTGAGTCGAGCTTAGAGGTACTGGACCTGAGCATATGAGCTAATTTACGCCGTTGTTAGGCATGCAACTTGCATAAGCAAGAAATAGTGGAGGAGAAAATAGCATTAGAGGGCCAAGTCTAAGCATAGTGTTGACTATCCAATTCTTAAGTAAGTGATTCCATGTATTAAGTTAAAGGCTCAGGGAGAAGAGTGAGTTTAAAGAGATGTTACCACTACTTTCCTAAGTATTTTTAGTGATAGTGCTTAATTTGGCTATTTTAGAACTAACATTTTCTAGTGGGGAAAGAAGGTAGTAAGGTAGGCTTATTCAGTGTTGCCAACATGTGTAATGAGTTAGACCTTGAAGTCGAGAGCCCTACGAGATCAGCCTCTTTAAATGGTGAAGAGTTTTTTTTTTTTTTTTTTGCCAAGAAGCCTCCTTTAGGCTGATGAAGAGGTGGTATTTTTGTTGCTTCCTGCATTGGAAATTAGAGTAATTGTCTGTGATTGATGAACCTTAGTCACATCATTCTACAGTTGGATAGGATAATGACTACAGTTGGATAGGATAATGATGTGCAAGCACTGACTATTATAAAATCTTATGCTAAATGACTCGAATTTCATTTTTCAAAGGTAGCAGAGATTGCAATCTGAAAAGCTTGGAAGGAGTTATTGGGATAATTTTCCTTGAAGCTAAATATGGTCATCTAAAAACGAGGTGAAGCATTGCTAGAGTGAGGTACCTATTGTTTGGGATGACTATTAGGAAGAGGCATGTTGTGGTATATTTATAAAGCTTTGGACCTAATTGTTGTTGGTAGTTTGGATTTGGTCATCTTGATAATGCGAGACCTGTTTTTAAGAGTATTTGAACCTATCTTGAACTTGGCTGAAATAATCCATTTTTAGTTCTCATTCTATATATATATGTATATAATTAAAAAAAAAATGGTGATGTAAGATTTCTAGCCAAAAACAATATATATAAATTGCATATATATTATTCAATCAAACAAATATGGTATTATCATTTGAATAATACATATAATTAATACAAAAATTAAAAGATAAATTAAAATATGTATACTAAACTTGTCGAACTATTGTAAGGTTAGGAATAAATACATAATTTCAGAATTGACTGAATTTAATACATAAATAATCTGACATATCGATTATGCATTTAATATTTAGATTTTTCAGGGAAAAAAAATAAAAAAAAATTGTTGGTGCACAGTCATTGTTGAAAGTATCAATCTCAAGTAAAAGCATGTTTTCATGTGTTTCGGTTTTATTTTTATTTAATAGTTATTATTCTCACACACACACACCCCATTCATGTAATTCCCTCACACAGAAAGGATCGATTTTCTTTTTTTATATTGGGTATTTTTTATTTTTTAAAAAAATATTTTGATTGTTTTTGAAAAATTATGATTTAAAAAAAATAAAATTTAATTTTTCAAAATTATAATTTTCTAAATCCTAAAAAGTCCAAAAACGTTTTAGACTTGAGACCAAACACACAAATTCTTAAATAATTTGAACCTATCACTTTATTGCATCGAAAAAAAAAACTTATTTGAAAACTCCTTAATTTATAATTTATTGTGTTTTATTTATTAAGTTCTTAAAATTTATTTTACATTAAACTCTTAAATTTTTATTTTTTTAACACTAAGAATTTTAATAATAAAAATAAAATTGATGACAGATTTTATAATATCAATTTAAAAATATTAAAAAAAAATCTATCCTATACTCATTTATGAAAATTACTGAAATTATATTAAAAAAAATTCATTCTTGTATCTCTAAATTTATCAAATTTTATATATTAAACAGTACAATATTTTAAAAGTAATATAATATTTTAATAATTTATACATTATCATTATCACTGTGTTTAGTTAATTTTATCAAAAAATTTATTTCATTTACAAATGAATTCCAAATAAAATTTATTTGCAAATGAATTCTCATATTTAGTATATTAAATAATAAATATAGAATTCATTTCAAATGAAATAATATTATATTTGATATAATTCTAAAATTTATTTAATATTTTATTTTGTCAAAAATACCCCTAAGTATATTATTTATTTACTTATTTTCTTTTCAAAAATTTCATACTACATTAATAAAAATATAATTATTTAAAATTCAATTTAATATTTATCAATAATACATTTTTATATATACTGTTTTTTCAAAAAAAATATATAATTTTGGTCATAAATAATTAAATTTATTAAGAACTTTGTACTTATGAAAGAATTTTAAAAAAAATAAGTATAAAGTAAAAAAATATAATAAAAATTTAAAAGATATAAGATATAAATCAAAATAGATAAAAAAATAGATAAAAATAAAAAAGAAAGAAAAAAACATGAAGAGGATCATGACAAAAAAGTTTGCAGAAATATTTTTTAAAAAAAATATGAAGTTAAATAAAAACTAACCTTATAAGTATGGATTACTCCTAATAAAAAATTGATAAAAAATAAAAATAAAAATAAATGATGCTAAATAAATAAAAATATTAAATTCATAATCAAAATATTTTTTCCACCAAAATATAAATAGTAAAATATTAAAGTTAATAAAAATATTTTAGTTTTTTAAAATTTATTAGTTTAAAATTATGAAATTCATTTGAAAAGATTAATTATTTTGATAGAATTTATTTTGTTATTTTCAATTTCACATATTTAATTATTTAGAATTTAAAATAAATATAAAATTATAGATTTATAAATGAATTCTATAAAATTGTATTTTGATGTATAGAATTGAATTTAAAATTTAGATTTTAAATTTATAATTTGAAATCTGTAAATTTATAATCCATTATTTGGGAAATATAAAAAATTTTATATTTTATATTTAAAATTTATTATTTTTGATAATTATTTAAATATAAATTTAAAATTAAATTTAAATTTAAAAAAATATGATAATTCAAAACTATATGATAAAATAATTATTATATACATATTTTTTTAAAAAACTTGAAATTTTTTTAAAAAACTTGAAATTATATATAATTTTTGGTTAATTTTTTTTTAATTTAATATTATACATAATTTTTTATTAATCATACTCTATCAAATAAAATACTATAAATAAATAAAAAATAGTAATTGGCTTTCCAAATTGTAATTGAAATAATTAGTAATATTAATAATAATTCAGAAAAATAGAATTATTCACTAGCAGTTTAAACATATATAACAACACAACTAATTTTTAAAATTAAAATAAAATTTTCTATTATTATTATTATTATTACGAATTAGTTTTCCTGCAATATTAAATTTATCTCTTTAATTCTTAACAAAAATCAATTAATATATTATTTACTTTTGATTAAGTTACAGCCAAAAACCGATATTAGAGGCCATGAATGTGCCTCATTTGACACAGTACCAAGTTGCTAGACATCTTCAAGTAATCTTCTATCTATTTAATATTTAAATTCAATTTATTATTATTATTAAAAAAAAATTATTCTCAAAATAACAGAAAAAATAATATTTTTATTAATTAATAAATAATAATAATTTATGACTTTATAAACTTAAAAATAAATTTCAAATAAAATTTGTAAAATAAAATAGCAGCAACTAATTCAACCAAAAAAAATTATTTCTTATCTTTTATTTAAAATCAATTTTTGAAATTATAATGTCAAACTAACTTTTAAAATTAAATCATAAATTAAAATATTTTCTTGAATCTATAATTTTAATATGGTTGATTTTTAAATTATATATAAATAATAAATTTAGTATAATATCAAATAAAATTCTCAATATAATATCTATTTACAATAATAAAAAAATAAATTATTCAATAATGTGAAAAGTAAAAAAATTAATGGCAAAATTTAAAAAAAAAATTATTTATTTTTTGGTTATTTGCTCATGAGATTTTAAAAAAAAAAAAAAATAGGGATAAAATAGACATATAAGTTAAAAAGAAAATATTAAATTTGAAATAATAAAGTAAAAAAGAGAATTTGAAATATTAAATTTTTAGGATGATAGATTTCACTAGCTATTTGAGTTTAATCCAACATTTAATTTTAATGATACAAATAAAATATTTGATCTAAATTCAAATTTTAAGTTTAAATTCTTATCATCTAAATGAATTATAAAATTTTATAAAATTCATTTATATCAAATAAGAGATATATAATTATCACAAATTCTTTTTTACTATGTAAAATGTCCTAAATGTAAAAAAAGAAATAATAAAAATTAACAAATAAAATAGTAAATAAATAAATGATCTAAAAGTATAGGAACTCTGGAGATTATTATTATTTCTAATATACACAGGCGCACGCGCAGCTAAATAGAAACGACCCCAAAATAAAAAAAATTTAATTACTTTCTTTTTTAAGAAAAAATGTGTTACTTATTTGATTGATATGACAAGATTCAGTGTCAGTCACCGTTACCAAGTCCTTGTCAGCAAGAGCCTTAATATCATATGAACGAATTTTAATTGAACCTGCCAGAATAGGAGAAGTTGGGTCTTTGATTTTAGTTTTTGCACACCTAAAATAGGATAAATGTTGGAGTAAATTTCACCAACACGTTCCTATGTTTTCAAAAATAAATTAGTTTGTCTTTAAATTGTGAAAAAATCATATATCACATATGTGCCATGTAAATATTTATTCAACATATCACACACACGTAAACTTATAACATTTGAAAACATTAAATTTTAATAAATTTTTCATAAATTTTAAGTTAAGAATATGATTATTAATAAAAATATATCTATTAAAGTATTTTATTTATATTTTAATAATTATAAAAAATTATTTAATATATTATATAAATATTTAATTAATTATTTAATTTTTTTATTTTATAAATTAAATTATATATCTGACATAATATTACTTACATGATATTTGACATAATATTACTTACATGATATTTGTGATTATATGACATCTGAATAGCATTAATACAATAACTTTTTCATTCTCATTCTCAAACTATGATATGACACGTCACATTAATTTTTCAACCTCAAAATTTAATGAGTGACATATAAATAAAAAAATTAAAACTTCAATAATTAACCTAAAAATAAACTTTTTTTTATCAAAATAAAAAACTCACTAAAATTTAATAACTTCAAGTGTTTTAAATTTACATGACCTGCTCATCAATACGAATAATATGATATTTATGTAGCATCTACGTGACATGAGATTAAATTTTGATATTGATATAACATATTATGTTAACTTTTTGATATAAAATTTCAACGAGTGACCATTGAAAAAAAAAATACAAAAATTAATAACTAATCTAAAATATTTTTTTTAATCATCAAAATAAAAAAATAATTAAAATTTAATGATTTATTTTACTTTTTATCCATTAAAAAGGTTGACCAACTAGTCAATGTTTAAGTATAATTATCTTTACTACCATAAGAGAATTTTGAGAAGTGAAGACTCCTTCCTATCATGAGCTCCAATGTAACTTTTCCACGAGTGCTATTGAGAAAACATTTTGCTTACATACAAGGATATTTTTCTTATCTATGTAATTAACGGTTAATTCACTTTGTTTCACACAGATTAAACAAATAGTTGATGTTTTATCCAAAAAGAGATTAAATAATATATTTTTGAAAATAGATATTCTCATCTAGCAAAGGTAATTTACCCAAAATTTTAAACCAAATGAAGCATACAACAAACAATAAATTGAAAGGCACAAGCTACCAAGTACCATAGCTTCGTTACAACAAATAATTCAAGTGTTCTCCATAGACGGACATTTAAGAATGACGAAAACTTAATCAATACAAGCATTGAACAATTAATAGGTAAATCACCCACAATTAATCACATGAGGTAACAGATAGAGCTGCACGGAGATCATTTGAGGTTCCACATATATACATTCTATACGTCTCTATTTCCTGTTGAAAGCCCTTAGGAGTTAGGGCAGCATAATGATGATTGCTCAAGCTATCATGCATAGAAAATATAATTTCCCTGGCAATTGGCTCATGGCCGTTGAGAAGATTACCCATGCTTAGAACTTTTCTCCATGACTGATTAGCAGTAGGAGGTGCGAACATATCAGATACAAGCTGCCTCTCAATCATCCTTACTTTCTGCTTCATATTGAACTCCTGAGTTGAGTATATCAATTCAAGTTCAAACCATGTTAAGAATGTTTGTTCTGAAGAAAAGAACAAACCAATATCTTCAAACTAAATTAAAAAGACAAGACTGGTTGTATTTCAAGTCATTTTGAAATTTCATTTGATCTTGAAATCACATTTAATTCTATCTAAAAATTCCAGTATCCTTTAACATTTTTATCGTGATATCATAACAAAAATCCATGATAAATCAAGTTTCTCAAATCAAATTTATGCTTCACTTAAGGATGAAAATGGATTGAATAGTAACATTGCAGATATAAACAGATTCAATAGCAGTTTACCCTTTGATTGACATCTAAGGAGCCTGTTCCCATTCTTGGAAGGTAAAAATTGTAGTAGTTGGAGAAGATTTCCTGAGAGAGACGTGGTGCTTGCATGAACTTGCGATAAAGAGAAGCTGCAAGAGTAAGTAGCTTCTCAACATGATCAAAGATATCACACAGTCGTCTTAGGTCTTCAAAAGTCTCACTGTTGCCAGATAAACTATTTGCTGATACACATAAGAGGAACTGCAAATTTTAGTTAACATGCTCGCGAAGAAGCCTAGCAAAATAACACTGAAAAAGATGAGAGAATCTACTTTGTAGAGGCTTCAATGTAGACGCCATAGTACGGTAAATCTGTTCAATTTTCATAGTCATCTGCTTCAAGCCTCCAAAATTAGTCTGATTCAATGTGTCAGCTGATGCTCTGAAGGCAGTACAAACCATTTGCTCTAGCAGTTGATGTGGCCGCAATGTCTCCAAGTAATGAAGGATCTGCAAAGTTCAAGTTGAATTGATGGCTTAAAGTTCAAAGCATGGAGCAGCAGAATTATAGAGGCACAAGAAAGTGTCTTTTGTTAAAAATATACTATGCAATGAACACACTGCTTTACATTGGGACCAGCAGCCTAGTACTCCAGTAATTCCCTCGTATTACTAGAGAGGGGGCAACGCAAAAACCGGCTCTTTTCAAAAGGAGCCAACAGACAGTCAAAGGTCCTCCATGGTCTCTTTTAGACTAAAAAGGACATACTTCAAGCCTCAAGGCTCAGGTTTAATGTATGGGCATCATTTTCTTAATAATCTTAGCTGTAAGCAACTACAAACTAATTTAGCAAGTGTCTGAGAATTATGGACAAACTTGAGGAATAGAGAGGAGCTAATTAGCAAATAATATATTACGAATGATGTATTTCCAAGTCAATTTCCTTCTCCATCAGGCTCATATATACTTGTTTCATGGGCTGACTTCATGGATTTAATCCTTGTAGAAAGGGGGACCAAATGAGAAGGATATGGGCTATGAGATTCATCATGGGCCGAGTTTGATGGAGAAGGAAATTGACTAGGAAATACATCATTATCCTCTCCTTGAAAAGATTTGTCCTTAAATATGCTTGCTTCAAATCTAAACACAAGAGTTAATGTAAAAATAACTGTTGAGCTCTCCTCCAAGTATTCCCAACTCAAGAACATTCTCAATCCATCCACACAAAGATGTCAATGATGTCATCTCCGTGCATTCCAAATGCCCAAACTGATCCAAGTATCTAATTCAACCATGAATCACCAATCAAAACCCGTTGACAATGGAAAACAAAAAAAAAATGGACATTCCTACTTTCTAGCTAAAACTAATTTTATGATGATGAAAGGAAGTGATTAGGACTTAATACCTAAATAAAACTTTTTTCTCTTTTTCCAATTTTTTTCTAGCTCATCAAAATGTTTCTATAATTGTAAATAAGATGTCAATGATGTCATCCACACAAAGATGCCAATGATGTCATCTCCATGCATTCCAAATGCCCAAACTGATCCAAGTATCCAATCCAACCATGAATCACCAATCAAAACCCGTTGACAATGGAAAACAAAAAAAAAATGAACATTCCTACTTTCTAGCTAAAACTAATTTTATGATGATGAAGGGAAGTGATTAGGACTTCATACCTAACTAAAACTTTTTTCTCTTTTTCCAATTCTTTTCTAACTCATCAAAATGTCTCTTTAATTGTACATAGGACGGATTCAAAATTCTCAAGAAAGGAGTCACTTCCCATACATCAACATAGAAATAATCATTTCCAACACACCCATTCTGTTTAAAATTCAACACTCTTTGCATTTCATATTTTGGGTGGGACACTTCAAGAAATGGATCATATATGAAAGCTAGAGACATCTTGGTAAAAGGGTGTTTAGTAAGTGTGCGACCAAGGAATGGGAAGTTAAGTGGTGAGAGCTTGGTATCCATTAGGAGTGGTGGTGGTGAAGATGTTTCGGTTTGTGCGAGAGAAGGTGGTGGTGTTGGAGGTTGGATAAGGGATAGTTCTGGTGAAGATTGAGGTGGGCCTAGTGATGTTGTTTGAGGTTCATGTGTGGGATGTTACGGGGATGTTTGATGTGGATTTATGGGTTGGTTTTGGGACATTTAAAGGTAGCTTTCTAGTTTTTTGTATTTGAAAGTCCAAACGCTCTATAAATTCTTGTTGTGAAGGTGTGGGTTGATGTATTTGTAGAGAGGTTTCAACTATATGATAAGATGTGCTTTCAAAGACATGCTCATTGTCATGATAGTCCCAAGCATTAGATAAAGAACAAGCATCACCATATGCATCATAAACTTCATGAGTTGCATAAAAGGTTAAATCCATGGGATAATGACAATAAGAGTGTTGTTGTTTAAGTCCACAATCATTCATAAGACTTGAAATTGAATGGTCATACACATAAGAGTCCCAAGCACTAGGAAAATGATAAGCACTAACACTTGAACAAGCTCCATAACCATAATACTTTGAGTAATCTTCATAATAAGACATAATTAATAAGCCTTGAAATGATTCAAACAAAACAGATTTGAACTAACTACAAATAGCCCTAATGCAACAAACCCAACAACACAAGTTTCAACCAAACGAGGAATCATCCCTTTTAATAGACATCCTCAACCAATAATCTACTCAAGAAAATCACAACATGCAAAATATTTCTACCCACAACAATTACTAGGCAATAACCCACAATAAGCTCAACAATTACAAGTTACAAGAGGTGGAATCCTACCAACCAAATTTCAACCAAGAGCTTTGATACCAAATGATGTATTCCAGTCTGTTGGTAAGTTAGTTCCAGAAACTTTGATGCCCAAGAATCAAGCCAAAAATGCCCTCCCAAGCTTCAATCAAGAAAACTCCCCCAAATTGTCTTTTAGGATTTCAAATCAGTTGCCACAAATTGAAGAAGTAAATAAACTCCAAATGCTATGAAATTTTATAGGTGATCTATTTAGACTATTTGAAGATGATTGGTAGTGGTTTCATGAATTATGGATGAGTTTTTTAGAGAGGACTAATTTTGGGCAGTAGCTCACTTAGCAAAATCTGCCTAAAATGAATATGGGTCGATTTGGGAATTTTGGTTAAGCAAACAAGCTCCAATCACTCTAGGGTTTTAAGGATGAATTAGTTAAGTATGAATAAGGAAGATAGAAAAGAATTCATAAATTTAGAATGATTTTCCAAAAATGGCAGTATCTAAGGTTTGAGGTTCAGTTTGAGTCAGTTGAGAGGAGAAGAAGAGAAACTTAAAGAAATCTGGAAAAGGAGGCTATAACTGAAATGAATAACATAAAATAATTCAAATAACTTGACTATGCTGAAGTTAAAACATGAAAATGGAATGAAATTCAAACAACAAATTCGGAATTTATTTTTGCTTTTTACCCGATTTGGCAAAACAAGGGAAAAACACTAGTCTGTTTTTGCCAAATCTAAATTAGCTTTTCTATTAGCCTTTTGTCTTATTATTAATAGCTTTGTAAAGCCTATATAAAGGCTATTTTGGTGTAATCCTTGTAGAGAGGCGGACCAAATGAAAAGGATATGGGCTATGAGATTCATCATGAGCCGAGCTTGATGGAGAAGAAAATTGACTTGGAAATACATCAACAAGCAATAGCATAAGCTTGACAGCAGAGGTATGTGCAAGCACCAAAATTTGACAACACAATAGTTTTGATTGTGGAGAAGGGAAGAGGGACGTTAGTTTCCTATGACTTTATGCACTACGTACTTGATAATGCAATATTAAGTTTCACTTCCTTCATTTGTGTTGGAAAGAAACAAAACCGTCTTTCATCCTAAAGTATATCGTAAGGTTGCAATCTGTATTCACAAAACATGTTCCTGTTGGATCAAGGCATGAGTGGCAAATTGTCAAATTTTGAGTCACAAGCACAATCTAATAAGCTAATTGTGTCAAAAATTGAAACAAGAGCACAACTCACTTATTAAACGAGTGACATGACAAAATAATTATGCGTACAATTAATTTAAAAGGCCATTCATATTTGTGGGGTGGGGGGACAAAAAGACTTTAAGTTCTCCCTTACACTTCACTGATGAGGGATTTGTCCACTTCAATATCAAGCATATCCATAGTTATTAGAGGCGCGCGCCCGCGCTGCCTTTGCGCCTCACAGCGTAGGAGGCGCGCGAACGTTACTGTGTAGCTAGGTTTAAAATAAAAAATAATAATAATAATAATAAGTGATCGGGTCTTTAAAAAGAAGAAACATAAGTTGGTTGGTACCAGGTACTCTTCTTCTTCTTGCCGATTTGTTGCTGCTGGCTGGATCGCCACTCCGCTGCTCCGCCGCTGTTGCCGATTCATATGTCTGTCGATTCATAAGTGTATATATATATATATATATATATATATATATATATATATATATATATATATAACAGAGTGCCTTTTTTTTGTTATTATTATTATTTTTTTGTATGCCAAACTTTTTTTTTTATTTTTTCTGTATTTTTGTGTTATTATTTTTTTTTCTGTATATATATATATAACAAGCATGGGCAATTTTTTTTCTTATACTTAAAGATGATGATGATGAAGAAATTGATTTTGAAAATTATAATGAAGAGGATGAAGAAGAAAACCTTGAAAATGAATATTATGATGATAATGGTAGTGGTGATGATGGAGATGAAGCTACTATTGATGTAGATTAGTCATTAGTTATTATTTCAATTTAGTTTATTTAGATTTTAGTGGACTTAGAATTATGTTGATAATTTTAATACTTTTATTTGGCTTTTTTTGGATTTCAAAATTAAGAGTATTGCTAAATTTTTGATGGTTTATGACACTTTTTTTTATATTATTGGTATTAGAATATTTAAATAGTTTATTTTATAAGTATAAATAATTAAAATATTTTTTTATTTATATTGCGTCTCATGACGCTCAAGCGCGCGCATGCGCCTTGCGCCTAGGCTCCAGGACCCCTTTGCGCCTAAGTGCGCCTTGCGTCGTTAATAACCATGAGCATATCATTAACAAGACAGCGGATCACTCCTGACACAACCAGATTATTTTTATGTCGCAATAAGGTCAACATGAATACTATAAGACCAAACTCATACTTGCTAACTCTGTGTTGGGTTTGTGCTGAGTTTTCCTATGATGCCCAACATTGCCACCCCCCAGAAAGTCCCTGGCTACTCAAAACCTAAACAACTCTCCTCAAGGCTTCAGCCAAGAAGAAAGGAAATATATCAATCACATTATTTTTTTGGTGAAAAGATTTGCAATGTAGATATCACTACCTTATGTCTTTTCTATGCTAAGAAATTATTACACATTGAGGAACAGTAGCAAGTTTGCAACACAATCAGAATGGCCAGGTTGAAACAAATTTAAAGATAAAGACTTCTAATTGGATTGCTGACATTAGCCACTAAACATTTACAAGACTATCTTCCTCAAAATATAGAATTCTTAAGAAGCAATTCAGGGAAGCAAAAAAAAAAGAGAGGACAAATTAAGTTTTATTGTAGTTCCTTTTCAGCACAGGAACGGAAAGAGCAAAAAACCGGGGGGGGGAGGAGGAGAGAGAGAGAGAGAGAGAGAGAAACCTTCTCGCCTTCTCGATTTGGGTCCAAAAGCGGTTTCTGCTCATAAGCTGGCAAGGAAAGGGCATCATTCCAAATTTTTCGCCATAAGTTTCCATGTTCAGACATTCGTTGTGAAAGTTGCCCTCGAGGAGGCCAATCATCCTTCAAACCATCTTTAGTCTCATCAGCCTCCCAATCTCCAGGAGAATGCCACCGAATAAAATCTTCAAAAATGGAATCAGGATTTGCTGCTTTGAATGCTGCCATGTCTAATTTGAATTTTAAGAAGTCATTGATCAAGAATCTTTAAAGGGAGGAATGAAATTGAACATATATTTGAAAGTTCAAAAAAACTTTAACAAATGAATTGGTAATGAAAGTAAAATGCAGAAAGAATCATAACATCAAAACAAGCTTTCAATACCTTCCAGCCCCCAACCAAAAAAAAGACCTTCCAGAATGATATGAAGCTGGGTGCTAGCCACTTGATGGCAACAGCAGTGATGAAGTGCAAATGATATACCAAAAACCGAAAAGCATAGGATTTTGAAGCTTATTTAGTACCTGATGATAAGATGTCTCTCTCCAACTGAGCAGAAAAGTTCTGCAACAAAATGGTAGAATATTCAACCAATTTGATGACAACAGAAACATTCAAGGCAAACATAAATACCACATATATTATGCCAATCATATTACAGGAATAAACAAAGAAATTAAAGAGTAAAGAATGATCTTTCAATCATAGAAACGGGGCTTAATTCTATCCATGGTTACTAGACCAATGAGTAAATTTCATCTCAGCCACTAAACTTCAATCTGTCACATATAGATCACTAAATTTTTAGTTTTTTCAATAAGATTATTTGTTATGGTCCCAATTTTATGATTTAGTTACTATTTGATTGAACATATAAAAGAGAATTAGTGAAATCTATGATTGCTTAGAGTTTGTTTGAGAGAACTCTATGATCTTTGAGTTTTAGGAACTCAAACCTTGTGGAAAATTCTGGTTAATTCTTTCACTCTCCCACAACCTTTAAAATAAAGACAACCTAATACCTTGAAGCAATGTGCCAAGAAACGACCCACTAATAAAGAAATTAAATTCCACATTCTTAGCTAGACATGGGAAAAATAGAAAATTAAAATACAAATACAAATACAAGTACTCAAAAATAAATCTACAGCTGCTGAATTCAGATCCCTAACATTACATTTCCCCTTGAAAAGGTGCTTGTCCTTGAGCGAAAAGGATGAAACACATGCTATGTTCACCCTGTACTAACAGGTAAGCAACTTGCAGACAAGGTCCTTACCAACCTCTACTAGTGTTTTTAGATAAAGTAGTTATGATAACACCTAGTCTCTTCAACGCCATGTAACTGAATAGTTCTTCCTTGCCATTTAAACACCATTGTCATCAAGTAAATATCCCAACCGATAGGCCCCAAGGTTTGCAACCAATTGAATCCTAAGGCTGCACCAAAACTGCTTAGGGATGACTAAAAAAGAAAACATGACTTTCTAATTGAAAGGGAATCAAGTGACACACTCTTGGACTGCACAAACCCTCCCCACTAGCCACTATTATTTGCAATTCGTCATGACTCTTTGTTTGAAAACTATATGGAGCAACCAAAGTCTTGGCCTCAAAACCATGAGTACTAGTTAAATCATTTGAGGAACCATAATTGTGCATTCCCTTCTAAATGAAAAGAAGCCAACCTAACATGTCTTCAGGATAGGTTGAGGTTCCAAGAAGAGTTTACAATAATCAAGCCATCACAAAGGATCATTCAAACAATCAAAGTGGGGAAAGTCCAGTTTGGAATATGTAAGTACATATTGTTACATATTATAGGAAGAAACGGAAAGGAAAAAATAGATAATTGAATTGTATAGGTTAGACAGGATAGTGATTTGGTTAGTAAGTGGTATCAGTGAGTTGGGTTGTAGGGGATCCGGGCTTAAGTAATAAGAGGGAAAGTCTGTTACAAGTTGTTGAAGTGTTAGTACAGTTGTACTATTAGGAGTAGTTAGTAACTGAATAACAATTTGTGTATATGGGGGCTAAATTGATAGTTATAGCCTTTATGTTGAGAATTAATGAAGTTTTTTCTTCTTCTTCTACAGTTCTCTCTCTATTCCTAACCCTAATTCTTCCTCACCTTCTTAATTCTTCTTCTGTTCTTGACTAAAACCCTAGAAAATCCAACTAGCAACTGTTAAGAATTGACCTTAACATATGGTATCAGAGCTGCAACAAGAGGGCTTTTGATCTGTGATTATTTCTGAGCATGACCAAGTCTGTGGTGGTGTCAAATGAGGGAGTTCGAATGGCAGAAATGGAGCAGCAGCTGCGAGAGCTGCATGAGGTAACATTGAGGAATATGGCTGAATTTTAAGAATATAAAGACAGGAATGATGAGAGGTTTGATGAGATTAAAGAATTCATGAGGAAACTAACATTGGAGAAAGGAAAAGAGAAGAGTAACCCTCAAGAACCTGCTGAGGTAAGACTCGATCAAAGCATTGGGCATGGTGAGAAGGGAATTCTACCTAATCCTCACTTAGGATGGGTAGGAGCACTAGTGAAGCTGCAGTCCAGAATCAATAGAGTCTCTAGACCTGAGGACTCTAACCAACACACGAGGTAATTATATGGGTATTAGAAACCCTAACTCTCTTTTTTGTCCTAAAATTGATTTAATGACTTTCAATGAGGAAGAACCAAGAGCTTGGCTCAAAAAATGTGATAAATACTTCAATGTATATCAAATTCCAGGGGAGCAAAGGTTATCAATAGCCTATTTGTACCTTGCGGATAAAGCAGACTCCTGGTTTCAGAACTAGAATAGGGATAGAATGAAATCTTAGATGGAGTTTGAGGAAGCACTATGTAAGAAGTTTGGAGTAATATTATAGAGGAATTTATGAAATTAAGACAAGAAGGGTTAGTAGAAGAATACCTAGGCAGATTTGAGAATCTAAGACAGAAATTAGAGAGGTTTATGCCTGACTTGAGAGAGGAATATTTTTTATCAGGGTTTGTGGCTGGTTTGAAAGAAGAAATTAGGTTGGTAGTGAAAATGATGAAGCCTAGGTCTATATCCAAAGCAGTGGAGGTAGCTAGGCTGCAAGAAAGGGTGTTAGGCAAAGGTTTTAGAGCTTCTTTACCCAATACTTACCATCTTATAATAAACCTGCATTGTACTTTGCTTATCCCCCAAAACCACCAAATCCTAATTTAATTCCCAAACCTAATCTTTTAACCCAAAAACCTCAATTCAATACTAGTAATAACCCTAGTACCCATTCAAATAAACCTTTGAACTCCAGCAACACTACTTCAAAAGCTTTTCCTCCACCACCCTCACTTAATAAGCCATCAAATAGGACCTGTTACAAATGTGGAGATAGGTATTATCTAGGTTATCAATGCAAATCTAAAACCCTAGTAGCTTTATCATATGAGGAGGACATGGAACCAGTAATGGAGACTGAGGCAGGATTGAAGGATGATATCAGGGAAGGTGAGTTAATGGAGGAAGGAATAGAACTCTCAGTGCATGCCATTGAAGGTAGCCAAGGGACAGAAAAAATAAAAAATTATTGGAGGCTATAAAAACAGACACTTGGTGATAATCATAGATACTGGAAGTACAAACAGTTTCATTGACCATAGAGTAGTTCAAGAATTGAAGCTGACTCTAGTAAGGGAGCAACTACTATAACAGTGACAGATGGGAGGCAGTTGACTTGTGATCATCATTGTCAGGGCTTTAAATGGAGGATGTAGGAGCATAACTATACTTTTAATTTGAGGATTCTCAAGTGTTAGGATCCTAGTTGATCAAGGTATGAGATTTGGTGAATCCCACATTGAAAGTGTAGGATTTCAATGTGGGATTTATATGAACTTTGGGCTTTCCAACCCTTTGAGCTAGTTTTTGGGGTGTGGTTCTCCCAAGATTCATAACAATTGGTATCAGAGCAGGCTCACGCACGTGAACAACCCGAGACTCTGAAATAGGTACCCTGCAAACCATATTAAAATTACTGATAGTTTCGAGAAAAAATAATTTGAGTTCAGGCCAGTGTCGGTAGAAATACCCTACGGGCCAAATTAAAATTACTGGTAGCATCAAGAAAACAAATAATTTGAGTTCGTGCCAGTGTCGATAGGAGTACCCTACAGGCAGATTAAAATTACTGGTAGCCTCGAGAAAGAATAATCCAAGTTCGGACCAGTATTGGTAAGAATAAGAGTCATCGAGTATGTCGGGTGTTCAACCACGGGATAATGTTACGATCCTAGTTGACCAAGATATAAGACTTGGTGAATCCCACATTGAAAGTATGAGATTTCAATGTGAGGTTAAGGGCATGGTGGAGGGTAGTGAGTGGAGGGGAACTAACAGGCTTTGGAGAAGGAAGGGGTTAGACTTTCAAACACCTTTGTTTTTCATTTGCAACATTGAACAACCTATCTGTCAAAATCAAATAAACATACTATCACAAGAAACTCACTTTCAACCAAATTTAGACCTGTTACTAAAGGCATTTGAAGATGTTTTTGCTGAACCAAAAGAATTACCTCCTTTTAGAAGGAATAACCACAACATTCATCTCTTACCTAACACTTAACCAATAAATACCAAACCCTACAGGTATCCACATTTTCAAAAGCAGGAAATAGAAAAATTAGTCACTGAAATGTTAGAAAATTCAGTGATTCAACCTAGCACCAGTCCCTTCTCATCTCCAGTGCTATTAGTGAAGAAAAATGATGGAACTTGGAGATTTTGTATAGATTATAGGAGACTCAATGAGGCCACCATCAAAAACAGGTTTCCAAATACCAATAATTGAAGATTTGTTGGATGAGTTACATGGGGTTCAACTGTTTTCCAAGCTTGATTTGATGGTTGGTTACCATCAAATCAAGATGCAGCCTTAAGACAGAGAATACAGCTTTTAAAACTCATCAAGGACATTATGAGTTCATTGTTATGCTCTTTGGGTTAACAAATGCTCCTGCCACCTTTTAAGCACTCATGAACAATTTTTTTCAATCTCATCTTAGAAAATTTGTGTTGGTTTTCTTTGATGACATATTAGTCTATAGTAAGACATGGTAGGAACACATGAATCACTTAGCAACAGTCCTGCAAATTTTGAGAAATCAGTCCTTATTTGCCAAGCTTTCCAAGAGTTCATTTGCCCAAAAGGAGATTGAATATTTGGGACACATAATCTCAGGGAAAGGGGTGGCTACTGACCCTAAGAAGATTTAGGCAATGCTGGATTGGCTTGTGCCTACTACTGTGAAGGAGCAGAGGGGATTTTTGGGACTCACCGGTTATTGCAGAAAATTTGTCCATCATTATGGCATTATCAGTAAACTCCTTACTGATTTGCTTAAGAATTAAGGATTTTGTTGAGAAAGAGAGAAATCTCTTATTTTCATTCATACACTTGCTTCTGTACAAGAATTAAATTTATACACTAATTAAATCCTAATTTAGGATAGAATACTAAAGAAGAAATAATACACAATTACACAAATCACTCCTAAAATTAATTTAGGAGACAAGGAAATATTTTACAAGTCAACACTCCCCCTCAAGTTGGTGCATAGATATTGCAAATGCCCAACTTGAAAACTAATACGTGGAATTGCTCGTCATTCAGTCCTGTAGTGAGCATATCAGCAATTTGATTATCTGAGGCTATATGAGTAAGTTTTAGCAAGTCTTGCATAACTTTCTCCTTTATAAAGTGCCGATCAATCTCAATATGTTTCATTCGATCATGCTGAACTGGATTATGAGCAGTACCAATAGCAGTCTTGCTGTCACTAAACAATAATAGATCATTTCTCTCAATCAGTTGCAATTCTTCCATAATCTTCCTTAACCAAAGTAGCTCACAAACACCCTGAGCCATTGCTCTATATTCCGCTTCAGCACTCGAGCGAGTCACTATATTTTGTTTCTTACTTCTCCAAGTAACTAGGTTTCCACCCACAAAAGTACAATAACCAGATGTTGATCTTCTATCATCAGGAGACCCAGCCCAATCAGCATTTGTATATGTTTCCAATTTTAGATGACCATGCTTAGAGAATAGTAACCCTTTCCTTGATTCAGTTTTAAGGTATCTCAAGATCCGAAAAACTGCTTCAAGATGAGAACTGCGGGGATCATGCATATACTGACTAACAACGCTTACAGCATAAGCTATATCAGGTCTAGTATGTGAAAGATAAATCAATCTTTCTACTAACCTCTGATATCTTCCTAATTCCACTGGATTACCCAAGCCAGCTTGTAATTTATGATTAGCCTCAATAGGAGAATCTGCAGGTTTACACTCCAACATACCAGTTTCTTCTAAAAAATCCAAGATATACTTCCTTCGAGAAATCAAAATCTCTCTCTGATTTAGCAACCTCTATACCAAGAAAATATCGCAACTTTCCCAAATCCTTAATTTCAAACTCTTTAGCCAACTTCTTCTTCAAACAAGCATTTTCTTTTTTATCATTCTCAGTTACCACCATATCATCAATATAGACAATCGGCAGGGTAAGCTTCCCATTAGAGTGTTTGATAAACAAGGTATGATCAACATTACTTTGAGAATACCCAAATGAAATCATGGCTTTATATCAAACCATGCCATTGGTGATTGTTTTAATCCATATAATGTTTTTTTTAATTTGCAGACATTCCCTTTTGTCTTCTCATTATGAAACCCTAAAGGTATTTCCATACATACCTCTTCCTCTAATTCTCCATGCAAAAATATATTTTTAACATCAAACTGGTGTAGATCCCAATCAAGGTTAATTGCACATGACAACAAGACTCTGATGGTATTCATTTTCGCAATAGGCGAAAAAGTTTCATGGTAGTCTACTCCATACGTCTGAGTAAAGCTTTTTGCGACTAATCTGGCTTTATACCTCTCAATCGATCCATCTACTCTATGTTTTATAGTAAACACCCATTTACATCCAATTGATTTCTTTTCTGATAGAGAAGTAACAAGCTCCTAGGTTTTGTTTTTTACGAAGGCTTTCATTTCTTTCATCATTGCTTCCTTCCATTGTTTGTCATGAACGGCTTCCTGCCAATCCTGTGGAATAGAAACAAAAGACATAAACGATACAAAGGCTCTAAAGAAGGGAGACAAGAAGTCACAAGAAACAAACTTTAAAATAGGATGTTTAATACATGCTCTTGCTCCTTTTCAGATAGCTATAGGAACATCAATATCATTAGTTATAGGCTCGGTATCAAGGTTTACAGAATCAAAATCATGAGTTAAGGAAGACTCACCACATGTGTTTCCAGGGACTGATTCCCGAACAATTGTGATAGCATTATTTTTGACCTTACGATTGTATGTTTTTAAATCCAATATATCAAGTCTCCCTTTTTTCTGTTCTGTTTTTTCATAATCCTGTTCAAGGCTCATAATCTATAAAGGAGTAGGTAGTAGTACTTTCTCTTCCTCCTTATACTCCACCTGAAGAGGAGTGTGGGGTGAAGGAAAATACTGCTCAGATTTCCTAAAGGTAACATCCATACTTACAAAATATTTTCTAGAAGGAGGGTGATAACACTTATAACCTTTTTTAGTACTAGAGTATCCTACAAATATATAGTTCATAGCTCAAGTATCCAACTTACTGTCAGTCTTGTAATGTACAAAACATACACAACCAAATACTTTAGGTAGAACAATATATGAATTACTCCCTTTTAAGACTTCTAAAGGACTTTTTGAAGTTGAGATTCTTAAGAGGCATCTTGTTAATAAGGTATGCAGCAGTAAGGACTGCATCAACCCAATAAATCTTAGAGACGTTCATAGCAAACATAAGAGATATGGCAACCTCTAACAAATGCCTATTTTTTCTCTCAGAAACCCCATTTTGAGCACTAGTGTTGACACAACTAGTTTGATGTATAATATCCTTAGAATCTAGATATGCACGAAATACGCTATTCATATACTCTGTACCATTGTCAGTGTCACATACTACAGGAAGAAGTTTAGAGGAAGAAAAGGGGTAAATGTGTAATTGTTAAGTTTTGTTGTTGTATGGCAGGTTAATGACTGTGTTCAGTAGTTAAATGGGATGTTATTAGCTCAGTTGTAATATTGAGTAGCTAATACAGATGTGCAGTAACTAAAACACAGTTGGCAATAGATCCAGATCCGAAATTATAGGTTGGTAGTTAGGAGTCTGTTGTAT